>WOXC01004025.1:0-190249 GCA_011680675.1 Gymnobelideus leadbeateri
GAAGAAACAATTTTAGTATTGTGGAAACCCAATCTGAATAGCACAGGACCTGGCAGCTTTACACTGAGGGGTTGAAGGGCATGGAATACAATTTCCAGAGGGCAAAAGAGCTGGGAATGGACCCAAGGGTCACCTACCCAGCAAAACTGGGTTTTTGTTTCAGTGGAAAATATGGTCATTCAGTGGAATGAGGTTTCAAGTATTCTTGAGGAAAAAGCAGAATTGAATAGAAAATTTGACATCCAGAAACAAGAAGGAAGAGATGCCTGAGAAGGTAATCAGGGAAAAGAAATCAAAGGAGTTATCAAGTTGAACTATTTACATTCCTATATGGAAAGTAATATTTGTGACTGATGATATCTTTCTCACTATGAAGATGAGAAGAGTGGTCATATGAATACATATGTGAATGTGTGTGTATATGGTTACAGTTATATATGGATAGAGGGCATAGGTTGATTTTGTTGGGAAGGGAGAGTACTCAAGGGATGAAATTATGAGGTGAGAGAGGAAAGTGGCAAGAGGAGATGGGGAGAGACATGGTAGGGTAAACTATCTCATGTAGGGGAAGTGGGTGCAAAGGAGGGGGAGAATAAGGAAGGCTAAAAAGGCAAAACTACATTCACATTGAATTTGGTTCAGGGAGAGAATGACATACATACTAAATGGGATATCTCAATCTGCAGCAGGATAGGGGGAAGGGGGATGAGAGGAGGGATGATGGATGGGAGGGCATCCTTGGGGTGAGGAGGGTTGAAGTACCCACTATAGAAGAGGGAAAGGATCATGTAGGGAATGGACAGGTAGTCAATAATTTTTAGATTGTCTCTCTGGATCTATTTTCCAGGTTAGTGGTTTTTCCATGAGATATTTCACATTGCCTTCTAATCTTTTATTTGTTTGGATATGCTTAACATCTTTGATTTTTCATTAGGTCATTAGTTCCATTTGCTCGTTAGCTCTGAAGGAATGAATCTCCTCAGTGAACTTTTGAGATTCTTTTCCATCTGGCAAATTCGACTTTTTAAGGCATTCTTCTCCTCATTGCCCTTTTGGGCCTCCTTTGCCATTTGAGTTAGTCTATTTTTTAAGGTGTTGTTTTCCTCAGTCAGGCTGTTGACCCTCATTTCATACTTTTCCTGCATCCTTCTCATTTCTCTTTCTAATTTTTCCTCCACTTCTCTTATTTGATTTTTAAAGTCCTTCTTAAGGTCCTCTATGGCCTGCAGCCCGCTCATGTTTTCCCTGGGGCTTTTGGAGCAGGACTTCTGACCTCACAGTCCTTTTCCTGCTCTATGCCCCCAAAATAGGAGTCTAGGGTTGCATTTTTCTGTTTCCTTTGCCTTGGCATGTTGCCACTTAATTACTTGACTTTTGGGCTTGTTGCCACACTATGGCTTTAAGGCCAGCTAGAGGAATTTTTGTCCCGAACGTGTGGGGGGCAACTTCCGTTTCTGGCAAGCTGTAAACCCACCCACAACTTCCACCCTAGATCACAATCCAGATCCAGGGAGGTTAAAGCAAGAGCGATTACCCCCCAAGACTGATCGCTGGATCTCCCCACGATTTGTAGGCTGGGAGCCGGAAATGCCTCTGAAAACTACAAAATGGCGTGTCTCCTCAGCGGCTTCTAGCCCCCAGGGGAGGGAGCTGACGCATTCCCCAAATACAGGTCCCAAAGTCCATAGGACACTAACCTCTTACTTTGTCCTAGGCATGTCTATGTTGATAATTCTGGAGTCGCCACAGCTCCTGGTGTTCTGGGGTTCCTCCAGCCGGCTGCTGGCCCTGCCGCCCTGGGGCTAAAACCTCGGCTCACGCGGACCTGGGCTCGGCTCGGCTCCTGCGCTCTGCGCGCTGCCGCTGCCGGTCCCAGACCGCTGCGCTGGTCCTTCCTGCAGGGCTGCTGGGCTGTCCTCAGCGGGAAGTTAGCTTCTCTGTGTCGTTCTGTGGGTGCTGGGGCTCCAGAAGTTGTTCACAGTCCTTTTTTACATAGTTTGTGGGGAATCTGGGGGCAGAGAGGCTTGGTCGAGCTGTTTCTACTCCACCATCTTGGCTCCGCCCCTCCCCCCCCCAAGAAAAATATTCTTGATGTACAAACAGGTATAAGGCTTCTGAGTATTTCATAAGAATATGGTCTGTTTTATTTGACTGATCTTGAACTGTATTTTTCAACATAGATTTGCCAAAATAAACACTAATTTAGATTGTATGATCTAATAAGGTTCTTCAAAGAGTTTCTCCATTTTATCTTCTATAAAAGATGGTGGTACATAAATTATAATCACTTCATGTTGGTATGTTTGCGTGATTTCAAAATAATCACTACAAAGTAAGATGATGAGGTATTTCCTGAAATGATGTTTTCACCTTTGGGTGTATGATGAAAACAGCTCCTTTATTTGCGTCTTGGAAAAGAACCTATGAGCCACTTAGCTGAAACTCTTTTGTTTTCTGGTTTTATTTTGTAATGAGAATGTTAATTTCGACATGCTTCAGTTCTCTCATTAGAGTGGCAAATTGTTCACTGGACAACTCCTTGAGGGCAGGGATGTTTCCTTTTTGTCTTTTTATGTCCATCTCCTATCATAATACCTTTCACACAGTAGTTGCTTAATAAAAATTAATACAATAGAAGTTGAACAAAGGTTACTAATCAAGTAAATTATTATTATTTTTGAGTGGTTTAAAAGACTGATTCTTTCCATTATTTTTGTCATTCCACCTCTGTAATTATGGAAGCAGGAGTAGGTACAAGATTAAGAGTCATTTAGTTACTTTTTAAAAATGATTTACCATATCCAAAAAGTCAACCTCTAGAGGCCAATATTTTAATAAGCCTCTCCACACTGGTACTCATATAGAAGATATAGTGTTTTGCTGGGGCTGTACCCCAACGCTTCCAGCTTACTAAAATCTGTCATAACATGCATCCTACTGGCATAACCTTTGACTGCAGAACTCTTTCTAGGATATTCTCCCCAACTAGCATTTGTATTACACGTTGGCTACCCTAAAGGTAGCTGCTATTCCAATGTGCTAGGATACCCTGTAGATCTGTATTCCTAAAACTATATTTGATGATCACCTTCCAGTGATCTTCCTCTTACCAGTCATTTAACACATACAATTATTTCAAAGCAATGGCATTTATTAAGATGTCACAGTTAAGTATAGTAGCTACAAATCACTCCCCCATAAACCTGGGATGTACTTTCCACAGGCACAGATTCCTTGGGAAGAACTGGGACAAAGTACAATGGCAGTGAAGCACAAATATGGGAAACCCACTTTCATTCTCCTTGTGATACACTCATGCTGCTCCCTTCTGATCCTATCACCCTTTCTGGGAGGCTTGCTAAAGTTGACTCAGGGCTCTCAAGGTCCACTTATCTCCAAAGCTCAATTCTTGATAGTTCTCTGGAGTTGACTCTCTTCTCTACTGCCAGAGGTCCTGTTTCTTAGAACTGCTTCCTGCCTCAAGTTGTTCTGCTTGACTCTCTCTTTGTTTCAGTGGGGATCTGGAAAGTGTTTAACTCTCCTTCCTGCTGGATGATGCACCAGTACCCTACTGAATGAATAGTTTTGCTTACATGGTTGATTAGGTCTGAAGCCTTACTGCTCTCTGATACAGGCTCAAGAGTCACCTTCCACAAAGATGCTCCAAGTATGACTGACTCCAGAGTTTAGCAAGATAGCTTTTTAAAAGAAACCCAGGGCACGGCCAATCTTCTGTTAGCCAATGACAAGCTCTGCTTCTAATTCTTTTTTTTTATTCTTTTTTTATATTTTTTAAAATTAAACAAATGCTTTATTAACTTCTGGTTTACATCATTCATTTCCACCAGATTATGAGTTACATTTTTCCCCCATTTTTTCCCTACCCACCACCCCAGAATAGCAGTCCCACCAGATATCCCCTCATCCAATCTGCTCTCTCCTATATCTTCTCCCATACCCCCTTCGACTTTGCCATTAGGGCAAGGTGAATCTCTGAGCCCCACTGCCTGGACATCTTACGAAACATTTAATTTTAAAACTTCGATTTTCAGATCCATTCCCTTTCTCCCCTGTCACCCACTCCCTCTGAGAAGATAAGCAATTCAGTATGTGTTGTACATGTATATCTATGCAAAACATTACCATAGTAGATATATTGTAAAAGACTGCTTATATTTCCCTCCCACCTGTCTCACCTCCCACCTGGTCCATTCCCTACTTTGATCCTGTCCCTCTTTGATAGTGGGTACTTCTAACCTCCCCTCTCCCCAGAATGCCCTCCCCTCCATCATCCCCCCTCTCATCCCCCTTTCCCCTACTCAGGACAGTGAGTGAGGGTAAGATATTCCATTTAGTATGTATGTGATTCTCTCCTTGAGCCAACTTCAATGAGAATATGCTTTTGCATTTTTGCCTTCCTGTTCTTCCCCTCCCCTGCAACTACTTCCCCTTGCCTCTTCTACATGAGATAGTTTGCCCTACCCTCTCTCTCTCCATCTCGTCTTGCCACTTTCCTCTCTCACCTCTTGACTTCACCCCTTGAGAATCATCCCTTCGTTGGGGCGGCTAGGTGGCGCAGCGAGCAGAGAGCCAGAAGGAGCCAGAAGGACCCGAGCTTGGATCCGGCCCCAGACACCCAACACACAAACAAAAACCCAGCCACGTGAACCTGGGCAAGTCACCCAACCCCAATTGCCCTCCAAAAAATAAAAAATAATCATCCCTTCCCATCAAATTCAACCTGTGCCTTCTATCCATGTATACCTGTGAACATATGCCATGTACCCTTCTTCAATTATTTTCATAATGAGAAAGGTTTCATCAAACACAGTTATTGTTTTTCCATGTAGGAATGTAAATAGTCCAGCTTTGATAAGTTCCTTTTGATTTCTTTTCCTTGATTGCCTTCTCAAGCATCTCTTGCTTCTTGTGTCTGAATGTCAAATTTTCTATTCAACTCTGTTTTTTTCACCAAAAATGCTTGAAAGTCCTCTATTCCACTGAATGACCATATTTTCCCCTGAAACAAAATACTCAGTTTTGCTGGGTAGGTGACCCTTGGGTTCATTCCCAGCTCTTTTACCCTCTGGAATATCATATTCCATGCCCTTCAACCCCTCAGTGTAGAAGCTGCCAGGTCCTGGGCTATTCTGATTGTGTTTCCACAATATTGAAATTGTTTCTTCCTGGCTGTTTGGAGTATTTTCTCCTTGATCTGGGGATTCTGGAACCTGGCTATAATATTCCTGGGAGTTTTCTTTTTGGGATCTTTTTCAGGAGGTGATCTGTGGATTCTTTCAACCTCTATTTTGCCATCTGGGTCTAAAACATCAGGGCAGTTTTCCTTGAGAATTTCTTGAAGGGTGATTTCTAGGTTCTTTTTTTTATCATGGCTTTCAGGTAGTCCAATAATTTTTAAATTATCTCTCCTGGATCTATTTTCCAGGTCAGTGGTTTTTCCCATGAGATATTTCACATTGCCTTCTATTCTTTCATTTGTTTGGATCTGTTTAATAGTATCTTGATTTCTCATAAAGTCACTAGCTTCCATTTGCTCCAGTCTAACTCTGAAGGAATGGATCTCCTCAGTGAGCTTTTGAGATTCTTTTTCCATCTGGCAAATTCGACTTTTTAAGGCATTCTTCTCCTCATTGCCTTTTTGGGCCTCTTTTGCCATTTGAGTTAGTCTATTTTTTTAAGGTGTTGTTTTCCTCAGTCAGGCTGTTGACTGTCATTTCATACTTTTCTTGCATCTTTTTCATTTCTCTTCCCAATTTTCCCCCACTTCTCTTATCTGCTTCTTAAGGTCCTCTATGGCCTGTAGCCAGCTTGTATTTTCATTTAGGGCTTTTGGTGCAGGAGTTCTGACCTCACAGTCCTCCTCCATGCTTTGAGCCTCTTTGCCCCTAAAATAGGAGTCAATGTTGAACTTTTCTGTTTATTTTGTTTCGTTTGCCTAGGCATGTTGCCACTTAATTACTTGATTTTTGGGCTTGTTGCCACAGTAGGACTCTGCCACCAGACAGGGGAGCTTCCGCCCAAACGTGGGGTCTTCACAACTTCCGCCAGTTGGGTGGCCTCTGTAAAGCCTCCACCCACTCTGGCAAGTTGGATACCCACCCCAAACTTCCCCCCCAGACCACAATCCAGATCCAGGCAGTTTAAAGCAAGAGCGATTAACCCCCAGACTGATTGCTGGATCTCCCTACAGTTTGTAGACCAGGAGCTAGAGCCACTACTGATACTGCAGAATGGCTTCTGTGCAGCTGTTTCTCCAGCAGCTTTTTGCCCCCAGGGGAGGAAGCCACGTGTTCCCCAAATACTGGTCCCAAAGTCCATAGGGCACTAACCTCTCACTTTGTCCTAGGCATATCTGTGCTGATAATTCTGGAATCGCCACAATTGCTGGTGTTCTGGGGTTCCAACAGCCGCCGGCCGCCCTGGGGCTAAAACCGCGGACCTGGGCTCGGCTCTGCGGGCTGCGCTATCGGTTCCCAGCGTGTTGTGCTGCCTGCTCTCAGAGCGCTGTGCTGGCCGCTCCCTGCAGGGCTGCTGGGCTGTCCTCAGCAGGAGGGTTAGCTTCTCTGTGCCGTTCTGTGGGTGCTGTGGCTCCAGAAGTTGTTTGGAGCTCCCTTTCACATTTTTTGAAATTTGTGTGGGGCAGAGCACATTGGAAATGCTGTTTCTACTCCGCCATCTTGGCTCCGCCCCCCTTCTGCTTCTAATTCTTTTAGGAAAAACTTCACATTTAGTAAAGGGGTAGCAAAGTATTAATACCTTGTCATACATTAACACTTCATCATTACCTGCCCCCTTTATTTTCTGTTCTTACATATATTCATCTTTACACTTAGTTTAACATTTTGATTATATCTTAAGATGAAGATAATTAATTGGTCTGGGACTAACTTTCTTCCCCTTGCTGAGAAACTAGAGTCACCTTCACCTCTATGCCATGATGAGACTTGGAGGAGGACTTTCATGGAATGACTGCAAGGTCCAAAATGAAGGTAAACTGGACAAAGCAGTAGGAAGCCCAAACAGAGTAACTGCAGAAATAATTTTCAATTTCATTTGTATCATTTAAAAAAAAGTTTTTTGAAAAGAGAATTATGGACCCAATCCAGGCAGAAGCTTGGAGTTGTCTGGATGTGAACACTGCCATATACAGTAAAAGGATCTTACTTCCACCAACTTTGAAATGAAGATTCAGCCATACTTGAAATATATCTACCAGAGGTCCCAAATATATTAATATTAACACCATTGATGTTAATATGCAATCTCCACCAAATCCCATTAATAAAAACAATTTTTTGTTTTCTCTATTGTTATTGTAGCAATCATTGTTTGTTAATTAGCACCATTCCAACCTTTGTATCAAGGTTGTACTAGTGATAGAAGCTTAATTCTTTACCTAAATAAAGATGCTTTCTTTTTTCCCCCCAAGAAACCAATTCAAATTAAACAAGTGTCCTAGAAACCAAGCATAATAACAATACAAAGCAAGTATTGATTGAAACAAAAAAGGCTTTTTTAAAACACTATTAATTCTTACCGACTCCAGTAATTATTGATTCTGCATCAATGTCATCAGCTCGTTTCTTTGCCACTTCAGCTAGTGCCAATTCACCCTTATCTATTGCAAAGTAATGGATGTCCTTTGGGAAGAAAGCAAAATAAAAGACTAATTTAAAATGAATCTTGAGTAGATAACAAAAGAGATTTGAAAAGGGAAAAAACTTGTTTAGGCTACAGAACAGAAAGGACCAATGATTGTATTGTTATATTTTAATTTTCTCAGTCTTCTTTTTCAGTGCAATATTTTGGCTCTTTCAACTATAACCATAGATATATTAATTAAAGAAAAAGCAGTTATTTTAATAATTTATTTCAGACTTCTGGAAGGGAATACGCTTTTAATTAAATATTTTCAGACACCTATATCAAGAAATCAAATGCTCAAGTGTACTAGTTTCTTTGGGGAGTTCTTATCATCATCTGAAAATGATTTTTTTAGTAGAATGGTACACCATATTGAATGACAAAATCAAAAAGTTGGAAGGAATCTTTGTAGTTATGTAGTTCAGCCTCACATTCAATTTACAAAATCTCTGGCATGTTCTTGACCAGCCTCTAACTTGAACCCTTCCAGTGTCAGGGAGCCCATTCTCTACTGTTCCCTTGTTGGAAAGCTCTGGTTGTTGGAAACTGTATTCTGCTGGCTTCATCAGTCATCTTATTAGATACTCATTTCTGACCTCAATCAGGATGAAAACTTAAAAAGATGTGAAAATGGTCTCGGGACAGAATAAAGTATATCATGTAAATATCCAAATTAGAAAATAAAGCTGGCTAATTACTGGTCTCTTTCAATAGACTTTCCCCACCACCAATACTCTACCTGAATTTATTTCTCAAAGTTTAGCATACTCCCACATTCTGGTGCTCTCTTCCCATCCAAGCGATTTAGAAACTTCAGCTGCCAAAGAACAAACCCCATTCCCCAACCTATTTACCCACTCCTTTACTTCTATCCCCTCCTCAACTGAACCCTCTCCCAACTATGTCCCACTGCAGATGTACCTACCCCTTCCACTGTGTGTTCTGGAATGTCTGTCAAATAATTAGCACACTGCCTTTCGTCATAATAAATCCCTCCCTTTCTCACCCCTTCCATCTTCTGATATTCCCTGAGAGCTGACTCTCTCATGATGCATCCATGGCTTCCATTTCCAGTATCGACTGTACTTCTACTCATATCCCCTAATTCATGGGTTATAGTAGGAGAGCTGCAATATGTTTTGCTCCCCATTTTCACTCCCAGATTCTAGCTTTACAATCACTGCTCTACCGACTCTCTCCCTTTGAGGTTCAGGCTACTCAAATTTATCCTGGTGGCTGTTATCTATCAACCCCCCAGGATTGGTGGGGGGGAACGTTGATTTTCCTTTTTTCCTCAATGAGTTTAGTATCTAGATGACAATCTTTCTCTCTGCCCCAACTCCTGCCCTCATACGAGGGGACTTAAGCATTCATATTGATGCTCCTTCAATACCTTAACTTTTCAGTTCTTCATCTATTCAATTTCCATGTTCTATCCCTCTACCCCCCTCAGCTACATACAGAAGAGTCTTACTCTTGATTCTGCCATGACACAAGTGTTCTACTTCTATCTTCATGACCTCCATAATACCATTTTTGTATCATAATTTTTTAATCACTTCATCTTTCCCTATGCTCAATGAATCCTAACACTGTTCTTCATCAATACTTCCTCCTTTATGAGCACTCCTCCCTGCCTGGTTTGCCTAGGGTGTGAAGAAAATAGTTGTTGAGAGATACAACACATAGTATTGAGAGACACTCCCAGAGGAGTCAGACTAAGACTAGGTAGAAGACAGGCCCAGCTACAGCAGTCTCCCAGTCTCCTTGCAGCTGTATTTCAAGGTATCACCTTAATCCCTTGAGAACAAGAACCTTAGAGCAAATGGAAGTGAGTCAATATCCCCTGAGGAAGGTGAAAGTAATACTATATAAGGAAGTGCATAAAGCCCCTTGAAATGACAATGGCACAACTTTAAGAACCTCCAGAATGGTCCAGAACCGAAATCAAAGAATTAAATTAAAATATTGATTAAATAAAAACACAAATTAGAGTTCTAAAGGAAATCAATGTATGATTTAAGGGTGAGGTCAAAATCATCCCATCCCACTGGGTTCTGAGGCATTTTCAGGTGAGAACACATATGAATCAAATAAATCAAATTAGAGGTGTGACTAAATCAGACACTTTAGGTGGGGAAAGTCAGTGGGTGAACTAGAAGTGTTCCACACTGAATGAGAAAACTTAGCTCCCTATAGAGCTTGTATGAAACCAGGGAGCTACTTAGGAATATTAGAGATTTAAGTTAAGGAGAAAGCATTCTAGTTACTGGAAGCATTCTACTAGTTGAATGTGGGAGGTGGGGAGAGGTACAGAGCCTAGGCCACGGTCTTGGTCTCAGTGTCTTCCTTTTCCTTCTCCTCTCCCATTTCTCCCTCTTTATTCTCTACTTCCTTCTATCCTTTTCTATCCAACTGATTTTTGATCAGTTCACACAAGAGAAAAATTCAAGTGTCACTCACTCCCCACCCCCAACTCATACCCTAATCCTTTCATCTGATTTATATAGACTTTTATTTTCGGAGGGTAGAGCTGAGCTGTACCTGTTGCTACACCTTCATTTCTGAATACATCCTTTCCTCCACCCCAACTGAGAGTCATCCCTTGTAACAAAGAATAAAAAAAAACAACTCAGCAAAGCCAACCTACAATCCACCCAACTCTGACAGTATAGTCAGTGTTTCACATCTATGGTCCCCACCTCTGCACATAAGAGAAGAATTTATCAACTCTTCTTTGGATCCAAACTTGGCCCAAATTTACAATTATCCAATATTCAATTCTGTTGTACTTTCTATTTACACTGTTGTCAACACTGGGTATTTTGTTCTTTCAGTTCAGCTTATTTTACTCTTTATCAATTCACAGACATCTTCCTATGTTTGTCTGAATTCATGTATATGGTTTGTATAGTATTGCCCCAACTAAATAGCAACTACTTTGTTTCTGGTTGTTTGCTGTCACAAAAAATGCTACTATGAGTAGTTTGGTGTATGTTGGACTTTTCCATGGTGTCATGGCATGAAGGGTGACATCTATCAGTAACTTTATCAGGGCCATGACAGTAGGCTCATTACATGACTGGAAATTCACTATATATGCCCTTAAGCTTTTTAAAAAGGCAATAAAACCATCCTTGGGATTCAGTTGGTTCAGAAAACTAAGGCTTGAGCCATTGACATAACTTTCCAGCCATTAAAGGTTTAAAAGCCTAACACTTAATTAACTAAATTAAGTCTCCTCAAGTTTGATAGACTTTCCACTATTCTATGAATCAATACACTTTCTGACTAATAGCACAAAATGGCTCTAAATACCAAGCTTCTGTACAGCAAGGTAATACATGCTATTTAAAAATTTGGTAGAATGTACCTATAAATTCATCTTGACCAGGGATTTTTCCTGCCTTATTTAGTTCCTTTTATAGGTAGCTCTTTTTCCTAGGTCAGTTTTTTAAGATCTCTATTTCATGTTTTGTTAATTCAGGTACTTTATTTTATTTTTATCTCTATATTTATCTATATTTTGTCTAATTAAAAAATTTATTTTGTTAGTCTATAATTGTGTATAGTTCATTTTGAAAAATATTTTAATTTCATCTATTCTTTGTGATTTTACTTTGTTAATTTTTTTTCTTTTCTAATTTGATTTTATCCCTTTTTCTTTTTAACTAAACTCCTCTTTTTATCTAATTCTCATTAATCTGCCTTATCAAAAATTATTTTTAATTTATTTAAATTGTCACTCTATCTACCTAGTTATTTATCTCTTATCATTACCTGCTCAGTTAAGCAAATTGTTCAAAATCTTTGATTCCTGCCTGGGCCTACTACAAATATGTTATATAAGCTCAACTTAGTCTTCACTGAAGCAAGACAATTCTTTTACACTAAAGTATTCTCTATCTCACTCATTACATCAGCTTTTCCAAACATTCATTCTTGTTCAAACCCCCAGTGGTTTCCCCTTCTCCTTCTTTCCACTGAGAATTTTGTTTCATATTTCATTGAAAAAAATGAGGTCATTCTTTGAGAGCTCCCTCTTATCCTCTCCTATTTATCTTAAATCACTTAGGTGCCTTCTTTCATGATCTCATTCTTCACCACTGTCTCACACCAAGAGGTGGTCCTTCTTGCCAAGGCAAATCTCGCTATATCCACTCGTGATCCTATTTCATCCTAGCTCTTAGCACATATTAGGTGCCTAATAAATGTTGAATAATTATTGACTGATTATTTTCTAGCAGAAAGCCTCCTCTGTCATCCCCACTCTCTCATTAATCTTCAATATCTATCTCCTGGATGTTTCCAAACTGCCTACAAACATTATTACATTTCCTCCATCCCTTTAAAACCTTCATTTGATTAATTTATCTCTACCTGGAATTGTCTTATCTTTTTCCTTCCTTTTATGACTAAACTCTTGGAAAAAGTATTTTACAATTGGGACTCCCAAAAGGAGCAAAAAGGAATTGTCCTTATCCTTGCTTGCAAAATTTGTTTAATCTAATTGAAACAGTTTAATTTGCCCACTAAATGCCATGTATTCTGAACTTATTTTTTGCTCTGTGGATTTTACTGGTTAATGGTTTGTTTTCTGTATTCAGAAGTTCTGAAGCTTTCTTGTATTATTTTCTGTATTGTGGTAGTCAGGTTTTTTTTATTCGATTCTGGGATACCATGATCTTTAAAAGATATCTGTGCATCTTATCTTCAAGGTCTGGTTTTGAATTTATGTGTTCTTTTAATGTCATTGCCTTTTACTTTATTCTGCCAAATTTTCTTCCATTTCTGTATTTCTATATTCTAAGCCTTTTATTCTCTCCTTCAGAGCTACTTTTTTGGGAAGCTTCTCCTTCATATATTCAGATTTTCCTACTCTGCTACTTGTGTTTTTAAAATTCTGCATCAAGAACTTTAGTTTCTCATCTAAATGTATTCCTAATTTATTTTTGTTAAGAGTTTTATTCTTCTTTTGAGCCACTCTGGAATTTCTTGATGTTGGTCTATGATTTCTGGGAAATCAACAGGATTCTCACTTTCATCAGACAATATTGGTCCAGTTTCCTATATATTACAATATTTGTTTCAAATCCATTGGTTTCTCTTTGAGGTTTTACTCATTTTTCCTTGTTTCTATAATATTCCCATTGGTTTATCTGTTTGTGAGCTGATTTTTATTTAAGCTTTGTCTCTTGATTTTTATGTCTTTCAGCTGTTCTCTTGCATTCCTTTAGGAATCCACTTCACTCTGGTGCTTCCCCTTTCCAGAGCTGCACAGATCTCACATAGCAGAATATGAGGGTCTGCTAGGCCTGAGTCCTTCTACTGAATAACCTCTAAATAGATTTAATAAGCAGTCATTAAGCCAACAAGCATGTATTTAGCACTTACTAGGTACCAGGCATTATGCTGTGTGTTAGGAATACAAATATAAGCAAATGCATTCACTTTCCATCTGCAGCTATGCTAGATTTCAACTGCACAGAACAAGATGCCTCTCCTAGGATAAGTGAATCATTTCTAATCCCATCACTAAGCTGTTAACTCAAGCTTTGGATACTCAATATCTTCCTACCTCCCTCAGCCTCTACTCCCCTCTGATTGGAGGAGGGGAGTAATAAACTCCCACTAAAGCTTTCCTTTATAAAGGCAGAAATTAAAATTTTAGCTCACTCCACTTTCCATCTGCAGCTTTGCTTGGTCTCAACTCCATGGAGCAAGATGCCACCATACCAAGTATACCCTTGTGTCCCCCTTTTCCAGCTTCCTTTTGTATGTAGTTCCCTCTGTTCCCCATTATATCGTAAGCTCTTTGAGGGAAGAGACTGTCTTTCTTTTTCTTATTTGTATTCCTGGTACTTAGGTTCCTGGCACATAGTAGGTACTTAATAAATGTTTATTGAATTGAACACTAATGAAAAATAGAGATAGGCTGCGCCCTTAAGGAGCTTATATTCTAATAGGGGGAATGCAACAAATAAAAGGGAGCTCAAAAGCAGAAGGAAGGGAAGAAAGTACCCATTGGGATATGGTAGAGAAATTAGGAGAGTTAAGAGTGGAGTTGGGAGAGAAGTGAATGAGTAAGCATGGCTGACCTGGGCACTTCCTTAAAAATGGAGGTGCTGGGAGGAACTCACCAATGGAAAAAGGAGCTCAAAGAAGGCCACAGGGATGGAGATATCTTCCTGGATGAGAAAAGTTCTGGAGAATGGTGGAGGGGACTGAACCCATAAGTTTCTAATTCTCTTTCTTTGGGACATGGAGCTCATTCTTAATCTTCCCTCCCTGGCTGGGTCTCCAGTCCTGTCTCCTGTAACTTTCCATTTTCTTCTTGCAGCTGGGCAGAATCATTGTCTGCCTCTTCTTGAGGGTATTAGAAGTTGTTTGTTTTGTTTTGCTTTTTAACAGAATTGCTTATGTGGGTTCCCTACAGCAGGATATTGTCACAAGCTTATAAATTAGATTATATTTGTTGAAGAGGGCACAGAGAGCTTTTGGGGTAGGACGAGTGAATCAGATTGTGAATTAAAATTATAAACGTTCTTTGGTGTTAATGAGGATTTTAACTTGTACATATAGTCTATCTTTTTATTTTGTGAATTAAACTGTATTTTACTTGTATCTGATGCAAAATTTCTTTCTTTTGAAGTTTTGTGAGTATGGAAGTTTTCAGGAAACAACTATTTGACCATCTTGCTGGTCACATGATTCCTGCAACCACATCCGAGAGTTCTTTTAGAACATAGTTCTTCTGGACCAGGTGACTTTCATCAGGGGTGCTAGGTTCTCTCATACTTTACTTACTTTGGGTAATAATTATCAGCCATTTTTGTTCTGTCTTTTTCAGTCCAAAGGGCATTCTCCTCAGCAGAGATATAAGAATGAAAGGAAGAACTGGGCAGCCCAGTCTTCTCTATCTTGTCAGTTATCATCATCCTATCTACTACTAAAAGAAGCCATCTTTTCCTTTACTTGATTTTCCCCAAAACAGGACAAAACAACCCTAATCCATTTTTTGTTCATTACCATTCTTACAGTACCAAGTCATATTTTCGTATTTCTATTCCGTTAATTATGCTGGCTTCTATCTTCTGTGCATGTCACTTTAAATTGTGAGAGTTAGCCAAGTTCCTTGCAGAGTTATACTGTTGTTATTATTGTTTTTGAGAAATGCTTCCCTGCCTAATTCTTTTATCAATAATATTTCTCTTTTAGTTTTGGGGAGTTTCTCTATTTCTCCTTAGTTGATTTCTACTGTAGAATTTTAATCCTCTCTATTCGAACAGCTAGGTAGTGCAGTGAATCAAGCATAGGACTTGGAATCAGGAAGACTCATCTTCCTGAGTTCAAATCCAGCCTCAGACACTTACTAGCTGTGTGACCCTGGACAAATCAATTAACCCAGTTTGCCTCAGTTTCTCATAAAAAAATGAACTAAAGAAGAAAATGGGAAACCACTGCAGGATCTCTGCCAAGAAAAGCTCAAATGGGGTCATGAAGAGTCAGATATGACTGAAAAATAATTAAACAACAAGATTCCTACCTATTTGTCTTATAGGATCTCCATTGGCTTTTCAGTTACCCATAGTTTGACTTCTGGTTAGAAATATTTTCATTCACATTGTTGTAGTCCTTCTGTCTGTTGTTCTTTTCATCCTATTTATTTCAATCTTCATCAGTTCATAAAAATCTTCCCATGATTCTCCAGTTCCTTATATTTGTTATTCTTACTGTATAATAATATGTTTTTCATTCATAAATCATATTTTAGTCATTTCCCTTTTCAATTTTTTTTGCTACCATAAAATGTGCTGTTATGAATTTTTGGTGTATGTTGGACATTTTGTTTCCATCTTTGGTAGCCTTGTGGTAATATGCCCAGTACTAGGATCACTGGGTCAAGGCAAATATATACTTTCATAGATTAAAAAACTTAGTTCTTTTCATAGCTATTTGATAAATGTGACAAATGTGATAAATGTGAACAAAGGTTCATTTAAAATATTGACTTACTAGAGAATTGATGAACAAACAACCTTCAATGTATATAGCCTTATCAAAAGGTTACATTAATTTGGACTGTATTTTATATTTGGTATAAAACATCTTAGGATTCACTATGCTAGGTCAGTAAAATGAAAGTCAGGTGGGTTTTTTCTAAAGTGTGAAATATATGTGAGTTGAATTAAAATTTTACATTTTTAGTATTTCCCTTACCTGGGGTTTTAGATATTTTCTGTACACTTATATGGCCCTCAATTAAATGTCAAATAGTACAAGGAACTTATTTACTTTGGCAATAAGCGCTCTTTATTCCTATTCTCCTCCCTGAAAAGAATATCATGATGCTTACTGCAAAGAACATAATACAATGTAATTATAAGAAATTTAAATTAAGTTGGTCATGTTTAGATTTTTGTTCACTTAGATTTCGGTACATATTAATTGCATGGACCCACATTGTCACACAGAACTGAATGGTTTTGTCATAAGACACAGATATTATACAGTAGGAAACATAGATTGCATCAATTGTACTCAGAGTAAATGCAACTGGAATTGGTTGGAAATTAGAAAGATTAAATTATATGGTCAGATTTGTTGTAGTAGTCAAGTCAGGTGCACTTCATTATGCTTAGGGAAGGCCAAGTGTAGAAGATTAGCCACTAACTACATCTGATAACCCATATTTGGGAGGATTTGAGAATTGGAAAGTTATAGAAGGATATACATTTTTCTATGTTTAGAATTAAAACATAAAGAATGTTCCACTGATGTTTAAAATCAAGTTACAAAGATCTAGGGTGAGTGGTTAGTCTATTTCCTTAAGATGAATGATACAAAACTCTTTTTAATCAAAAAAAGAGCTAGGGAAACCATTCTGCACTTTCTTGCTCAGCAATCAAGTACCTAGGAGCGGCAGATGCAAGGCACCCTACTCAAATCATGCCAGGGGAAGGCACAGATGGCTGAACAACAGCAGCAGTGGGCCTTTCTACAGCACTATCAGAAAGCACAGATGGCCTTCCAATAGGCATTATGCCAGTGGTTAAGTAACCTGAGGCTGCCAGAAGGAGAGTTGTCCAAGAGGCAGACCCACCCTCCTGCCATCCAACACAAGTCCAGAGGGGGTGATCCATTCAGTGTACCAAGGATATGGCATTCTCAGGGACTAGAGTTTGGTGCCACATTTCACATTTTATTCAGATGGGGTGAGTAGGAGTATTACCTGTATTTTCAAAAGCATAGAACCCTGACTGGAAATAGTTAAAATTAGCAAATTGTTAGAATTAATTTTTTAAAAAGTTTCAAATAATTGCTAGCCTTAGACAAAATGGCACACTGCCTTGAGGTTTCACCTATCACTGCACAACTCTTCTCTCCCTGGAGAATACAGCACCTTTGAGACACTGAATGAGTTTTTATATCCTTACACTGAGCCACATGCATTGCAACTTGATGCTAATATCATTCAGAGGTTGTGTGGATTTTATTCTAAATCTACTGATGTCCTTCGGTAACATAGTTAATTGAGATAAGACCTACAAATGTGCATAAGAGGAAACTAAAAATGAGTGGTTTCAGATGGATTTTGAATACAAATGAAGACCTACAAATATTTACTATCTGTAGTTATGATGTTTATATGAATGTGAATAAAGAAAAATTGACTTCTGCTGTCTTCATTCTTGGGGTTTTATAAGGCAGAAATATCATAAATCATAGAAGAAATGCAAAAGGTGAAAAATCACAAGATATGAAATAGTCTAAAATTCTCTAACTTGGAAAGGATAGTTTTCTTTAACTGTGGGGCAAAAAACTTCTTAAGGTTCATGGACAGATTGTCTTGAGTTGTTTATCATCATTACCTCTTTAATCTCCATCAGGGTAGAGACATCTCAAAGTTGGATTGGTAATAGAAAAAAAATACTTAAGGAGCTTCCAAACCTCACAGAAAATATCAGAAACCCAGGGGACTTGGACCTGTATCATTCAAAGGAGGCATTAATGGATATAGAGGATACTTACTTTCACAGTTAAGTCTAAAAGTATGTGAATGTAGATTTATTATGCCACTTTTGTGCAAAGTTGGATATAATATTATATACTAGCACAGTCATATGCAGAATTTGGCTAAGAGATTTTCTGAATCTGAATAGTATTAAAAATAGAATATTCCTCTAAGCTCCTTTAAGTAGAGCAAGCTATATATTGCCAAACTTTGGGGAGGCCCCATATTTCCTTGTTTATATAATGACCATGACAGGTTTTGAAGGGTTTTTTTTGTTTTGTTTTGTTTTTTGCTGACATACACTAATTATCTGAGGCGTTATGCAGGAATCATTGTAATCTCTTTCATTACTTGTATTAAAATATATCTAGGATTAAAATTTTTTCAGTCTGGAAATGGATAATTAATTTTTAGGCATCTTTGAAAAATATTGGGGTTAACAAGAAAAAAGACCTTTTACTTTTTCCATTTTAATATCTTGGTGGAAAGAGCTACTAAATACTGAAGGATAACAGCCACAATTATACAAACTTGGTTGCATGTTAGTTTAAAGTTAGCCCACATTAGAAAGTATTCTTTTAAGAAATGAGAATATTTTTAAGTCAAGATGGTAGCACAAAAGGTTCCAAGGGAACTGAAGTTCACATATCTCTCAAAAAAGACAATAAAAACAACTAAAATAGAAAATGAGAAATTAAAGCAAAAGACTATTACAATAAAAAAGAACACAACAGATTGCCCCAAAATACTAGAATACCAAAAGTAATGCAGAAAGAAAACTACATGATGCAAAATATCCCAAGAGACATCCTCAAATGGATAACATATACATGTAATGCAATTAAGCTGTAATTTATATGGGGAAGAAAAGCACAGGTCCAACAAAAGAAGAATTTAAAGAAAATAAAAATCCTGGGAGAAACACAAGTTAGAATTTAAAAATGTTTTTAAAAGATCAAAAGTAAATAGTGAAGCAAATGATCAACACATACTTGAATATAATCACTAAAACTAATGCACAACAGATATAAAACGGAAAAGATAAATACAACTAAAACATCAACTAGTGGAGATATAATCTCAGAAATTTATTGAAATTTTCAAAGAAATAGAAAATATGCAAAATCAAGTGAATGTGTAAGAAAAATTAGAAAAAATAAATGAATGATGTGATATTCTAGGAAATGATAAAAAATATATAAGCATTAGTAAAAAAAGAGAAAAATACAAACAAAGAATTCACAAAAACTTAACTGGAAAGGATACAAGATTCAACATTCTTAGATACATTAAAAATTTCAATGTTATAATATTAAGGATATAAAATATTCCAAATGTACTGAAAAAAAAATCCCAAATAACCTGTTTAATAAAGAACATTAATCAAGAACACAGTAGACTTCTCAAGGAAGACAAGGGATAGATAACTAGCTAAGGGAATTGGAATATAAAATATGCAAAATTAGTAAGTATTGGCCTTAAACCCAGAATTATCTAAACTAAATATTCTGGCATATTGTGGCAAGATGGCAGAGTGAAAAGTTGTATCTAAGTCTAGCTCTCCCTTCATCACTTCAGAAAAGCTAGAAATGTGCTAAAGAAAGAAAGAAAAAATAACCAAGAGGAGAGAGTGAGAAAATCCTAACAAGGAAATCCCTGTTGAAAAATCAGCAGATAGACTAAATAATTGAGCAATCAAATAAAAGTCTCATAATACACTATCCTAATTACAATAGAACAAAACAATATGCCATGAGAAATATCCAGGAAAAGAAAATCATTCTGCACCAATAGTAACTATAATCCCAGAAATGAGACTAGATGACCATAAAAACTGTGATTGAAAAGTTTAACAAAAGAATTAAAGATACACGGAATAACATTACAGATCTTACATGTATGTATGATAGGAGAATCATCAGTTTAGAACAGAAGCCAAAAAATTTTAACAAAGCAATGGACACCATGGAAAAACATAGATGCTAATATTCAAAACACAGCAAGAATTATTAAAGCAAAGTAAAAATGCAACAAATTTGGGGTAATATATGAGGTCTCTGGGGCAGCTAGGTGGCATAGTGAATAGAGTGCTGGACCTGAAGTCAAGAAGATTCATTTTCCTGAGTTCAAACCTGTCCTCAGACACTTACTTGCTGTGTAACCCTGGTCAAGTCACTTAATCCTGTTTGCCTCAGTTTCCTCATCTGTAAAATGAGATGGAGAAGGAAATGGCAAACCACTCTAGTGTCTTTGACAAAGCAACAACAATAAAAACCCCAACAACTTAAATGGGGTTGTGAAAAGTCAGACATGATTGAAATGACTGAACAACAAAATGATGTCTCTAAAATTAAAAAATATATATTTGAAATCCATGTTCTATGTGATAATCTAATAGTCAGTGTTCTTTCAGGAAAATATAAAAATATGAATATGAAATTTCAAGCATACACAGGAAAAATTACTCAATGTTTGGAACTAGAGGGCAAAGTGTAGACTGACAGAATTCTTCATATGCCACTAGAGAGGAATTACAGGGTTTAATGCATCCAGGAACATTATTGTCAAGCTCCAGAGCTACCAAGTCAAAGATAAAATACTGGCAAGTGTCTAGGAAGAGAAAAACCAGATTAGAAGAAACATCAGTCAGAATAATTTACCATCAGTGAGAAAGTACAGGAAAAACTGGAATACATTATATTGAAAAGTAAAGGAAAATAGCTTGGACCTAAGGATAACTTATTCTGTAAAGTAGAGCATAATCTTAAAAAGGGAAAAATAAACTTGTTAATAGAATAATTTCTTTCTTTTTAAATTTATTTTACTCCAGTTCTACATAAAAACAATTTTTCACATTCATTTATAAAACTTTTGAGTTCCAAATTCTCTCCTTTGCTCTCTCCACACATCCTCCCCCCTCTCAATATTGAGAAGACAAGCAGTTTAATATAGGTTATACAGAGGAATTATTTATTTCTTAGAAAATACACTTTTTTTTAAAAAAGCAGAGTTAGAATCTTTTTTTAAAATTACTATTAGTTTACAACATTCAGTTTCACAAGGTTTTGTAATCCAAATATTCTCCCCCTACTCTCCCCCCACTCCCCACCTATGGTGGCATGCAATTCTATATAGGTTCTACATATATCTTCACATTAAACATCAGTCAAGTTGTAAAATTAGAATTATAACCAATGGAATGAATAATGAGGAAGAAGAACAAAACAAAAAGAAAAAGAGAGGGAGCAAGTAGTTTGCTTCCATCTGCATTCAGACTCCATAATTCTTTCTCTGGATGTGGATAGTCTTTTCCATCATGAGTCTTTTGGAGTTGTTTTATAACCCTGCATTGCTGAGATGAGCCCAGTCTATCAAAGTCAGTCATCATAGATTGTAACAGTGGATTACTATAGTAATTGACTACTGTGTCTTCAGTACCTATTCTTTTCCACTGACCTACCATTCTATTCCTCAACCAGTACCAAATAGTTTTGATGACTGCTTCTTTATAATACAGTTTAAAATTTGGTATGGCTAGGCCACCTTACCTAGGATTTCTTTTCATTAATTCCCTTGGTATTCTGGACCTTTTGCTCTTCCATATGAATGCTGTTACTATTTTTTTCTAGCTCTATGAAATAATTTTTTGTAGTTTGATTGGTATGACACTAAATAGGTAAATTAATTTAGGTAAAATTGTCATTTTTATTTTATTAGCTCAGCCTAACCATGAGAAACTGATGTCTTCCCAATAAATCTTTAAGATTTTATTTGTGTGAAAAGTGTTCATAAATCCCTGGGTTTATTTTGGCAGGTAGACTCTCAAATATTTTATAATGTCTATAGTAACTTTAAATGGAATTTCCCTTTCTATTTCTTGCTGTTGGGTTTCATTAGACATAATATATAGGAATGCCGAGGATTTATGTGGGTTTATTTCATATCCTGCAATTATGAAAAGTTATTTTTTAATTCAAGTAGTTTTTTTTTACTTGATTCTGTAGGATTCTCTAACCCTAGCTTAGTCTCTTCTTTGCCTATTCGAATTCCTTTAATTTCTTTTTCTTCTCTTATTGCTACTGCTAACATTTCCAGTACCAAATAGAATAACAGGGGTGATAGGGGATGGTTAAAGTCTTTGAACTGAAAACAGGGCACATACAAGAAATTTAAGAAAGGCAAACGAGTTTGGGCAAGGTGGTGATCCAGTGCTTACATATTAAAAAAGGGAACAATATTATCATCTCTTGGGAGTCATATCATGTGTAAGAGAAGACAAAGATCAATAAGCTTTGGGCTTAAAAAAAGTTCCCAGAAGTAAAAATGAAGAAACTTAGTATTTTTTGAAATTAGGTCACCATTGGTAATGGTTATTCAAACTTGGAGGTAGAAGTAGGGATGGGAAAAGGGGATCTCATCAGTCACACTTTTATCTGGATCAGGAAAGAGAAGGTTTAAAATGATTATTCTAATCAAAATTTAATAAAATGAACAAAGGATTGAGTTAGAATAGGAAGGGGGTATTTCATATCACAATAAATTCCAAATGGGTAAGCTACCTAAATCTAAATGTTACTTCATTAAACATTAGAGAAAAATGTTTTGAGTTATAATAAGAAGAAAATGATAAGTCAGAATAGTAAACTCTGAAATTTTACCTCATACCAGCAAATTGGCAAAGATGACAAACAATTTTCAATACTGTCAAACTTCCCCTTGATACTATCTTCTCTCTAAGAGAAGAAACCTACCTCAGGTGCTTTTGAGGACACCATTTTCTCCTTCTGACCTCTCCTCCTCAAAATCCTTTGCTGGATCTTTATCAAGGGTATACCCACTAACCGCTGGAGTCCCGCAGGACTCTGTCTTGGGGCTTATTATCTTCTTCTTCCATATTATTTCACTTAGTGATCTCATCAGCTCCTATGGCTTCAATGATCATCTTTAGGCTGATGATTCTCAAATCTATTTATCTAGCCTGAACCTCTCTGCTTACCTCCAGTCTCACATCTCTAACTGCCTATCAGACATCTGGAACTAGAACTCCCACAGATATATCTGAAACTTAACACATCCAAAACTGAGCTCATTATTTCCCCCCTCAAACTCTCCCTTTTTCCTAACTTTACTATTTCTATTGAGGGCACCATCATCCTCCTAGCCACCCAGGCTTGCAACCTAGGTGTTATCCTGAACTCCTCACTCTCTCACACCTCCCACATCCAACCAGTTGTCAAGTCCTTTCTTTTATATATTCATAACATATCTCACATAAACCTCCTCTCAACCACTCTGACAAGCCCTCACCATAGGATAATTTTCATTGTTTCCCTGATTAGATTAAATGGCTTAATCTAGGAAAGGTAGATCAAAATGATATTGATGTAAAGACACAAGCCATGCTTGGATTATGGCAATAACCTGCTGATGGGTCTTCTTCCTCAAGTCTCTCCCTTTACAATTCACTTAGTTATCAAATTATCTTCCTTTAAAGCACACCTGACTATGTCACACCCCTACTCAGTAAAACCCAGTGGCTCCCTATTACCTGCAAAATCACATACAAAATTCTCTGGAGTTCAAAACCATTCATAACCTGGACCTTTTCAGTCTTCTTACCCCTTGCAACTTACCACACATTCTGTGGACAATGATCTTCTTGCTCTTCCTCAAACAAAATACTCCATCTCTGATCTCCAAGCATTTTCTCTGGCTGTTTCCCTCCCTGGAATGCCCTCCCTCTTCTGCTCCACTGCAAGTCTTCCTTGGTTTCTTTAAGTCCCGCCTCCTACAGGATCTCTTTCCCAATCACCCTTAGTTCTAGTATCTTCCTTTTGTTGATAATTTTCAGTTTACCCTGGCTATATCTTGTTTGTACATACCTGTTTGAATGTTGATTCCCCATTAGATTGTGAGTTACCTAAGATCAAGGTCTGCCTTCACCTTTCTTTGTATCCACAGTATAACTCTAGCATATAGCAGGTGCTAAATAAATGCTAGTTGACCAACTGAGGTCATGCATTGTTGGTATGCATTGATGGCAGGACTCTGGTATAGTTGATAACACAACTATTCTGGATTTCAGTTTTGAATTGGGCAGCAAAAATGCTTAAGCTTTTCTTTTGACCTAGTAATGACATTATTTTAGATATACCCCCAAAGAAATCAATGACAAAAACAAATGTTCAGCATAAACTATAATAGTCACAGGAATACTCTGAGGTAGCAAAGAACCAGAAAAAAGACAAGTGGCTTTTGACTTGGAATTAACTAAATAACAAAATGTGGCACATGAGTGGCAAAACCAATAAACAATAAAATCCAAAGAGCAGATAAATGTAACATACTACCTCTCTCATTGGGAGGAGGGCTACTAGGAAAGAATATTGTATACATTGTCAGATGTGCTCAGTATATAGGATATTTTTCATTATTTTCCTTATTCAATTAGATAGCTTAATCTAGGAAAGGTGGATGAAAATGATATTGATGGATAGACACAAGACATCAATAAAATGTATATTTAAAAATTAAAAGCAAAGAAAGGTAATATCTTTCTGAGATATATAGATGAAGAATTCATAACTAGACATGGAAAAGAAAAGGTCATAAAAAATAAAATAGATAAACTATATAAAATTGAAAACCTTTTGCATGAATAAAATAAATGCAGCTATAATTAAAGGAAACCATATAGATTAGAAAAATCTTTACATTAAACATTCTGATGGCTGAACTCTAAGATATATGGATAACTGGCACAAATATATGTTTTGGTCATTTCCTAATAGACTATTGGTCAAAAGTAAGAATGCAAATTATTAACTACCTGAAAAATGTTAAAATCATTAATAATCAGGAAAATGCACAATGGAAAAAAATTTAAGGTATTATTTGAGACTAAATAAACTAGTAAGGTTAGTAAAGGCAAGAAACCTTGCCTCATCCAGGCAGTAGTAAAAGAAAATCATTTGCTGAAGTTACTATGGCAATGCAGTTGTCCTAATTAATTATGGATGGTTCTAAGAACTGAGTAAGTCATTCTTAAACCATTACACGTTTTGTTGCTGCTGTTGTTGTTTAGTCATTTGCAGTTGTGTCCAACTCTTTGTGACCCGTTTTGGAGTTTTCTTGGCAAAGATACTAGAGTGGTTTGCTATTTTCTTCTCCAGCTCAATGTACAAATGAGGAAACTAAGGGAAACAGGGTTAAGTAACCTGCCCAGGGTCACACAGATAGTAAGTATCTGAGGCCAGATTTGAACTCAGGAAGATGAGTCTTACTGACTCCAGGTCATGTGCTCTATCCATTATACTACTAGCTGTCCATGCAAGAAAAATTACTGAACTGTTTATTCTATACTGTTAGCAGCAAGACACTCTCCTAAAACATTCAAAGCAAAGTTATTTGGGTTAATGAAAATCTGGACCAATTGTATGCACATAAATATGACAATCTTAGTGAAATGGATGAATATTTACAAAATCACAAGTCGCCCAGATTAACTGAAGAGGAAGTGAATTACCTAAATAACCCCATCTCAGAAAAAGAAATCAAACAAGCCATCAAAGAACTCCCTAGGAAAAAATCTCCAGGGCCAGATGGGTTTACTAGTGAATTCTATCAAACATTTAAAGAACAATTGATTCCAATACTCTACAAACTATTTGGGAAAATTAGTGAAGAAGGAGTCCTACCAAACTCTTTCTATGACACAAATATGGTACTGATTCCTAAATCAGGAAGAGATAAAACAGAGAAAGAAAATTATAGACCAATTTCCCTCATGAATTTAGATGCAAAAATTCTAAATAAAATATTAGCCAAAAGACTCCAACAACTCATCACAAAAATAATATACTCTGATCAGGTAGGATTCATTCCAGGAATGCAAGGATGGTTTAATATTAGGAAAACCATCAGTATAATTGAGCACATCAACAATAAAACTAGCAGAAACCACATGATCATCTCAAGATGCAGAAAAGGCTTTTGACAAAGTACAACACCCATTCCTATTAAAAAACACTAGAAAGTATAGGAATAAATGGAGCCTTCCTTAAAATAGTTGATAGCATCTATTTAAAACCATCAGGAAGTATTATATGCAATGGGGATAAACTAGAAGCCTTTCCAATAAGATCAGGAGTGAAACAAGGGTGTCCACTGTCACCCCTCTTATTCAATCTGGTACTAGAAACACTAGCAGTAGCGATTAGAGAAGAAAAAGGAATCAAATTAGGTAAAGAAGTGATCAAGCTATCACTCTTCACAGATGATATGATGATATACTTAGAGAATCCTAGAGAATCAAGTAAAAAACTACTAGAGACAATAAATAAATTTGGCAAAGTTGCAGGATATAAAATAAACCCACATAAATCCTCAGCATTCCTGTACATCTCTAATGAAACTCAACAGCAAGAGATAGAAAGAGAAATCCCATTTAAAGTCACTGTAGACATTATAAAATATTTGGGAATCTACTTGCCAAACAAACCCAGAATCTATATGATCACAACTACAAAACACTTCTCACACAAATAAAATCAGATCTAAATAGTTGGAAAAATATCAATTGCTCATGGCTGGGTCGAGCTAATATAATAAAATGACAATTTTACCCAAACTAAACTATATATTTAGTGCCATACCAATCAATTTACCAAAAAACTACTTTCTAGAGTTAGACAAAATAATAACAAAATTTATTTGGAAAAACAAACGGTCTAGAATATCAAGGGAATTAATGAAAAGAAATGTTAGGGAAGGTGGACTAGTTATGCCAGATCTTAATCTGTATTATACAGCAGCAGTCATCAAAACTGCTTGGTACTGGCAGAGGTGTAGAGTAGTGGATCAATGGAATAGATTAGGTGCAGGAGACCCAGCAGTTAATGAATATAGCAATCTATTGTTCGATAAACCCAAAGACCCCAGTTTTTGGGATAAGAATGCACTATTTGACAAAAACTGCTGGGAAAACTGGAATACAGTATGGCAGAAACTGGGCATAGATCATTATCTAACACCATATACCAAAATCAAGTCCAAATGGGTGCATGATCTAGGTGTAAAGGATGATACTGTAAGCAATTTGGGAAAGCAAGGAATAGTTTACCTGACAGATCTGTGGAGAGGGGAAGACTTTAGGACCAAACAAGAATTAGAGAGCATTATAAATGCAAAATGGATAATTTTGATTACATTAAATTGAAAAGCTTCTGTACAAACAAAGCCAATGTAACCAAGATCAAGAGGGAGGTGGGAAATTGGGAAAGAATTTTTACAACTTGTGTCTCTGATAAAGGACTCATCTCTAAAATTTATAGAGAATTGAGCCAAATCTATATGAATACAAGTCATTCCCCAATTGATAAGTGGTCAAAGGATATGAACAGGAAATTTTCAGAGAAAGAAATTAAAGATATCTATAAGCATATGAAGAAATGCTCTAAATCACTATTAATTAGAGAAATGCAAATCAAAACAACTCTGAGATACCACATCCCTCCAGTCAGATTGGCTAAGACGACAAAACAAGGAAGTGACAAATGCTGGAGAGGATGTGGACAAATTGGAACACTAATACATTGCTGGTGGAGTTGTGAACTTATCCAACCATTCTGGAGAGCAATCTGGAATTATGCCCAAAGGATTATACATAATTTCATACCCTTTGACCCAGCCATACCACTTCTAGGGTTATATCCCAAAGAGATCATAGAAGTGGGAGGAAGACCCATATGTACAAAAATATTTTTAGCAGCCCTTTTTGTGGTTGCAAAGAATTGGAAACTGAAGGGGTGCCCACCAATTGGGGAATGGCTAAACAAGTTGTGGTATATGAATGTAATGGAATATTATTGTGCTATAAGAAATGAAGAGGTGACAGATTTCATAATTACCTGGAGAGACTTATACAAACTGATGCTGAGCGAGAAGAGTAGAATCAGAAGAAATTTGTATACAATCACAGACATACCATATCTGTGATGACCAACTATGACAGACTGGACTCTTTTCAGCAATGCAGTGATATAAGTGAATCCCGAAAGACTCAAGAAAGTGAGAAATGCCCCATCCAGAGATATAACTAGAAAGAACTGAGCCTGAATCCTGATGGAAGCAAACTAAATGATCTTGTTCTTTCCATTGTTTGGTTTTATTTCTTCCTTACCATCTTTCATCCCACCTAGTACAATACGCCTTTGTAACTGGAATAATGTCTAATATGAATGCATTTGCAGATCATATACTGGACTATATGCTGTCGTGTGGGGAGGGGGGAGGGAAGTAAAGGAAATTTGAAAATCAAGGAACTATGGAATTGAAACTTGTTAACTGAAACTAAACTAATAAATTAATTTTAAAAAAAATCTGGAAATAAAATGTGCCCAAAAATTTGGGAATGGTATATTAAAGTACTATACAGAATGACTTCAGAGAAACATGGGAAGATGTACTTGCATGAAGTGATTCAGAATAAAGGATGCAGAGCTAAAAGGACGACACACACAATGCAATAAAACATATCCCCATTAGACTGTATTACCAACTAGCACTCACACTTTTGGGTTTAGCCTCCAGAGGGTGGCTGCTTTCTCTAGGTCTATATTTCTAACACGATAGTATATAAGCTTTGCATTAACAGTTAGTTCTTAGAAAAAGTATTTACTCAAGATGCCATAGGAGGAACATCAGGTATAAGCCTTCCACATAAGCCTGGGGTGCACACCCAAATACACACACATCAATGGGAAGAATGATAGGAAGGGTGAACACAAAGACTGAGCACCATGGTAGTGAGGTAGCTGTGTTAGGAATAAATATCAAGGTGACGCATAGTCCAGAACTGCAGGACTTGTGCATCTTCCAGTTCAGTCCTCTCTGTGGCTCAGTGCCAAGTTGCCAAGGTTAGCTTCCTTAAGGGGGCCACAGTAGGCTCCAGTCTCTGCTATTGGAAGTCCTGATCTTGCAAGCTGCTTTCTCTTGAATGACTATATCTCTATTTAACATAACTTAAATCCTCTCTTAGTCATTTAATTCAATGTCTTCTACTAGTGAAATGGCTTCACTTCAAAGTATCATGGCTGATGAGATAGGGAGAAAAACTCTTCCTTCCACTCAAGTGATTCTTTCTCAGAGTCTTGGATCCTCTTCGTTGATAGGATGCAATCTTCTGGGCAAGAAACCTTGCCTCATCCAGGCAGCCAGGGCAGAGAAATTACCTTCCTTTTCCCTACAAAGGTCTTATTCCACAAATGCTATGAGTCCTGATTGCCCACCAAATTCAAACTGCTAAATGGCTTGCTTTTTTTTTTTGGTAAAATTTCTTTTTTTTTTTTGGAGGGGGAAGGCAGGGCAATTGGAGTTAAGTGACTTGCCCAAGGTCACATGGTTAGTAAGTCGTAAGTGTCTGAGGGTGGTTTTGAACTTAAGTCCTCTTGACTCCAGGATCAGCGCTCTATTCACTGCACCACCTAGCTGCCCCTAAACTGCTTGCTTTTTGAAAATACAGGAACAAGGGGCAAGATTGATTCTCTTAGCCAATCATTTTATGTTCTCTGTTCCCATTTACCACCAATGTCCAAGGCCTTATGTTCCTCTAAAACTGTTTAACTCCTTCAAACCTCGTGGTGGGATTTTAGGAAAACTCTCAAATACCTCCTTTACCCAAATGTCAGTGGCCAACGTAAGTACCAAAATGTCAGTTAAAAAGTACATTCCATTCTACTAGCAATAAGCTTTTTAAATTTACTTTGTAGTGGGTTTGGTTTGGATGTTTGTTGGCAAGTTTCTGTTTTTTCAAAACAATGTCTCATATTTTAAAAAAGGACTCAACTCTATGCTGTTTGGAGGCAAGACATGGAAATTTGAGAAGCATTTAGTCTTTGGAAACTTTGCAGAGACATATGAACTTCAGTGAAATCTTAGTAAAACAGTCAAGCCTCCAAGTTAAAAAAATTACTCTAAACAATTCATACTTTTCAAATAAAGATAAAGCAGTTGAGGGGCGGCTAGGTGGCTCAGTGAATAGAGTGCCGGCCCTGGAGTCAGAAGGACCTGAGTTCGGAGCCGGCCTCCCACACTTAATCCACACAAACAAAAACCTAGCCGTGTAACCTTGGGCAAGTTACTTAACCCCAATTGCCCTAAAGGGGTGGCTAGGTGGCGCAGTGAGTAAGAGTGCTGGCCTCAGAGTTGGGATGACCCGAGATCAGATCCGGCCTCAGAAAATGAGCACCCACGCATAAACAATGACTAGCCACGTAACCTTGAGCAATTTACTTAACCCCAATTGCTTTAAAAAAAAAAAAGATAAAGCAGTTGTTAGCAGTGTATAAGAACCCTCAAAATATCATATTGGTGATAACACAAAATTTGAGAATCACATTTCTGAGAAACAAAGAAGGAAAATAAATGGTATTGAGAACCCAGAGTGGTAAGAACAGGATTGGGTCAAGATAATATCAAAGGGGAACCCTTATTTTGAATGATAAATCCAAATTATGAAACCTACACAGTTATTAATATGAAGGAAGGTAAATTTCTGTAGGATGATTTCAAGGTACAGTTAAAAGCTGAATATTCCTTGTAAAAGACTGTATATTCCCTTCCAATAGAATAACTTTGTAAAAGACAAACCTTGTAGCTATAAAACTAATTGTAAATGTATAAAATTCTTTAATAAAAAATGCTAATAAATGATACAAAGGTATTCTTACTATGGAAAGGAAGAACATTTTTATTAATCAAACGAATGAATGAAATCATTCCAATGGATCTGTGATACTATCACTATGCTCCCAATGATGCAGATCTCTACCACTCCCTGCACAGCTCCCCCTCCCCCAAAACCTGCCACATTATGTCTACCCATCCTGTGTGACAATCCATCCATGACTTTCCATAAATTTTCCACAGAGGTATCCATTTAATGCCCTGGGTCCCTTTCTAGTATTCTCTTGACATTAAATGTCAATTAGTAAAGCATGTAGGCTGTCCATTGATTGACCCTTCTACTCCCTGTGTGACTGGTTCATCCTGATCATATTTTTAAAATTACATCTTTTATACCACTTCTAATGCATAATTCTTCACTTGTCAGCCAGTCAATTAACAAGGATTTATATAGTGCTTATTATTTAGGCATGGTGCTAAATAATGGGAGAGAGGGGCAGAGGAAAATGGTCCCTGCCCACAAGGAGCTTACATTCCCATGGGGGAGATAATATGTAGATAACGATGTATATACAAGATATATACAGAATAGGTGAAAGTACTTTGAAGGGGGAAGGTACTACTAGAAGCTAGGGGGACAAGAAGAGTTGTCTTGCATAAAGTGGGACTTTGAAGCTTAGTCTTGAAGGAAGCTGTGGAGACCAAGAGGTGGAGTTGAAGGGGCCAAGCATTTCAGGCCAGAAGAGGAGCCAGCACAATGATAGCACAGCTGCAGGAGATACATTTTTATATTCAAAGATATGCAAGTAGGTCAGTATGGCAGGCTCATAGAAAAGTAAAGAGAATCAAGAATGAGAAAGCAGGAAGAGGCCAGGCAGTGAAAAGCTAATGCCAAATAGGCATTTATATTTGATCCTGGAGATGATAAGAAGCCATTGGATATCACTGAGCAAAGGAGTGACATCGATAGACCTATGCTTTAGGAAAATCCCATTGGCAGATGAGTGGAGGAGAGATTAGAGTGGGGAGAGACAAGGTAGGGACACCTAACAGAAGGCTGTGGCAATAGTCCTGGTGATAGGTTGTGAAGGCCTGAACTCTAGTTGTAGCTGTCGAAGTGGAAAAAAGGGAACACATATGAAAGATGCTGTGAAGGTAGGGCTAACAAGATTTGACCCCAGACTGGCTACATTGTGTGGAGTGGTCAGAGTGCTGGACTAAATCTGAGGACTTGAGTTCAGATCTTTACTTGCATAACCTTGGACAAGTCTTTTAATTTCACTGGGCCTCAGTTTCTACCTCTATAAAAGGAGGTAGTTGATCATTACCATTTCTGTATATTACCAACAAAATTTAGCAAGATGGGACAGAAAGAGAAATTCCACTTAAAATAACTACATACAATATAAAATACTGGGGAGTCTACCTGTCAAAATCACATAAGAGAACTATATGAACACAATTACAAAACACTTTTCACACAAATACAGAACTAAACAACTGGAGAAATAGTAATTGCTCATGGGTAGACCAAGACACTATAATACAAATGACAATACAATCCAAATTAATTTACTTATTCAGTGCCACTCCAAACAACCACCAAAGAATTACTTTATACAGCTAGAAAAAATAATAACAAAGTTCATCTGGAGGAATAAAAGATCAAGAATATCAAGGGAATCCATGAAAACAATGTGAAGGAAGAGTGACTAGAAGAACCAGATCTCAAATTAGATTACAAAATGGCAATCATCAAAACAACCTGCACCTGGAAAAGAAGTAGAGTTATTGACCAATGGAATAGATTCCATCTACAACATGCAGATGTAAATGATCACAGTAGCCTAGTGTTTGATAAATCCGAAGATCTAAGTTATTAGGGGAAGAATTCACCATTTGACCAAAACTTCTGGGAAAACTAGAAAACAGCCTGGCAGAAACTAGACAGAAACCAATATCTCACACAATATAACAAGATAAGGTAAAAATGGATATATGATTTAGACATAAAGGGTTAAAGCATAACCAAGTTAGGGGAGCATGGGAAAATTTATCTGCTATATTTACAGATAAGAGAAGATTCCATGACTAAGCAAGAGATAGAGAGGTTCACAGGAAGTAAAATGAATAACTTTGATTATAGGAAATTAAAAAGGCTGTACAAAACAAAACCAAATGCAGCTAAAATTCAAAGGAAAGCAGGACACCGGGAAAAGATTTTTTCTAGCAAGTTTCTCTGCTAAAGTCCTCATTTCTCAAACACATAGGGAACTGAGTATAATGGCAAGCACAGAAGTGGTTCACACCTTGTTTCAGCTATTGAATTAATACCTTGTTTCAGTCTATTAAGAAACAGAAAATGTAGGGGAAAATGGGGAAAAATGTGTAATTCAAAATCTGGTGGAAATGAATGATATCAACCAGAAGTAAATAAAGCATTTGGAAAAAAAAGAAACAGAAAATGTGAACTCCACAACTTGTGAACTCCTGGGGACGAGCTAATGACTATATAAGGAGAGCCCCAGGGCTAGAGACAGCAGGAATTGAGAAGACTCTTGTGGTGGCAGAGTTGAGAAGGAGAAAACTTGTGGTATTTTGGCACTCTGTCTGCTCTGTCTGTGTTGATGTTTGTGATACTTTGTACAGAATCCTTGGGACCTTACTGGAAGCCCTGAAAGAGGATTTTCTGGTTGTCTGTTTACAGAAGTCCTGGAGGAGGGTTTTGGAGGTCCTGGGACTTTACTGATGATTTGTGCTGACCTCTTGGACATTGTTTGTGGGTCAGTGTTGATTTCTATGTTGATGATTTGTGTTGAGTTCTCAGACCTTCTTGATGGGTCTGAGTTGATTTCACAGGCAGATGGTGCCGGCAATGTAAATGATTATTATTGTGACTCTGTTAAGCTTTGCCTTCCAAGAAACAAGAACTGAGAAGGACTTGAGGTGGCCGGGACACTGTAAGCTTCAATATAGAATGGGAACTGGATGAAGAACTGGACAAGGAATGGGAGCTGCCTGCCTCTGAATCCAGGTGACAGCTGGAGCTAGGACCATGGAAGAGGAACCATGGAAGTTGAGATTCAGCCTTGAGTCAAGCTGAAAGATGATTTTACTTGGATATTGTGTACTGACTGAGAAGATTGTGATTTACTGTGAGCTAGGGGTGGATGACCTGTGTATTTTCCACTACCCTGTAAGAGGGTATTGAGTAGTGACTAATGACTGAGAGTGACTGATGATTGAATAGTGACTGGGGACTGAATAGTGACTGATTTATAACTTAGTGTGCCCCATGAGTGGAGAACTTTGACTATTGTATTTTGTGACCCTTCCTTAAGGATGACTGAATGATTGGGTTACTAAATGATCGTACTTTGTGGAAAACTATTGTGACCACTTTGGTGAAAACTATGTGGACATTTTAGTGATAAGTCATTGTGAATGCTGTATTTTGATTTTCTGTGATAAGTTGTAACATTTTGAATGCTGTATCTTGATTCTCTGTGAATGTTTTGCTTTGATTTGTTATGGAAAAATAGTGTTCACCACACTGTATAATCAGAACCTTAAAAGATGTTCATAGTAGCATTCTCTTCTAGAAAGCTATTCATGTGTGGCATTACACTGAGTCAAATTTCTAAAAATAAGCACTATTAACAGTCATATAAAATGCTCTAAGATTAACTAAGATGATAGAAAAGGAAAATGACAAATGTGGGAGGGGATGTGGAAAAAAAGAGGGAAACCAACACACTGTTAGTGGAGTTGTGAACTGATCTAATCATTCTGGAAAACATTTTGGAACTATGCTCAAAGGGCTATAAAAATGTCATACCCTCTGACCCAGAAATACCACTACTAATTTTGTATCCCAAAGACATCAAAGAAAAAAGCAAAAGGATCCACGTGTACCAAAATATTTATAGCAGCTCCTTTTGGAAACACTTGTCTTCTGAAAGTGGGGAGAGGGAACTGAGGGAAGGAGGGTGATGGAGTGAGAAAATTTAGAACTTAAAATAAAAAGTAAACAAAAAACAAAAATAAAATGAGGCAGTTGGATTAGAGGGCCTTCAAGAGATCCCTTCCAGTATAAAACCTGTGTTTGTACCTCTGAGGTCTCTTTCAGTTCTATAAAAATGCTCTATAACATATTTTTATAGAGATTGTAGATTGGAATAAACATTCTGGAGAACAACATGGCTAAACAGAGCAAGTCATAAAACTAGTTATACATTTTGATTGTGAGATTCCATTGATATTGCTTTATGCTAAAAAATACCGTGGGGGGGAGGGGGAAAGGCAAAAAAGGACCTACCTTCTAAAAGTAGTCATAGCTGTGCAAAAACATTCATTTACTAGCTTTTACTGAGTCATAACAAAAAAAGAAAATAAAATCAACTAATATGTAAAGCAATTGAAGAATGACCAAATACATCAGGGTATAATAATGTAAATAGTAAATATGAATAAAAAGATACATAGAATGATTCACATAAAGAGATACAAAGCATGATATGTGGAAGCAGAACTGGATATGCATCGAGCTATATATAAAGCTGTGTCTAAATTGACTAATTTAATATTAAATAAATAAAATAAAAGCACTATATAACTATAAAATAAAAAACAAAATAAAAATAAAGGTGATAAAATTTCAGATAGACTTGAAAAGAGAAACATTGTAAACGTACTTGTTTGCTATCTCTTAATTTGTTTGCATCATTTTGTTAAATGTTCAGAGTTTTAATTCCTTATTTTGCATGTTTATTTGATGATTTGTCTGCTGATGGTTATTAAGTTTAAGACAAACAAAAAATAAAGAGCAAGGTCCTCACAACTTTATTGCTAAAAGATGGTGCTTATAGAAATGGGAAGTATAGATTTCCACTGGGAGCAAACAGTAATAACTTGATTTAATCTGTTTTTTTTTCCCCCAGCACTATCCTATGGTCGGGGAAAATTCCAATTTTCTGGGATTAATATCAATCAGAAGAGCTGACTGTTTCACTTGACCTCTCTCATTCTCACCCTTCCCATCTTTACTATTCTTGCTAAGCTCTCCCTCAATGGTCTTAGTATATTACTCCCCAAATTATTTACCTATAACATGTTATATATAGGTAAACATTTTATTTTTCTCTCTCTCTTTACTGTTATGGGTTGGGCATCAGTACATTCTGATGAAGAAATATTATTGGTAAGCCATGCCCATTTTCTATCTTTATTATATTATTTTATGTCTTTCAAGTTCTGCTCCCTATTACTAACAAAGGAAGACATATTGAGACATTTGAAAAGTCTAGATATTACTATTATTAATAATGATATGAGTTTATATTCAGAGCCAACATTATGCAAAATTGTGAAACAGGTAAATATTATCTTCCCTCTTACTCACTCTGTTATCTGCACATCCACCTCTACCCTCCACCCATCTTCACCCCTCCTATCCCCCCAACAAATTGCTAATCATCCAGCAATCCAGTAACCTAAAACCACTATCCAGGGCTAATTGTTGTTATGTCTCAATTCTTTCCCTCACCCCCAATCCTTCAAAAAACTTACCTATCCTGTACCTTATTATCATCAATAGATACTAATAGATAGAGGGCTGTTTCTAGATAATAAAGTACATTTCAACTGTTACCTTTTGGGGACAATATAATTTTAATTTTGCCCTTTGCAATCTTAAAGGTGGCATATTCAAACTATTAAGGGAGATATTTTTGGGTCAGGGAGCCTTTTGGTCATTCAAATCATACCCAATTGACAGGCTACTTGGATGGCTAACGCTCTTTACACTGTACATGTTTAAATTTAGAAGAGGCACTGATTCTCAATGAGTAGTCAGTCTACTGACGTCTCACATTGTCATATATAAGTGAAATAATCACAGTAATTTAACCTCAATAAGAAAGGACAAAATCTTAATGTAGAAGATTTTTACATGGAAAACAATTTATGAAGTGGTTTATGTAAACTGCTTATGGGCTTAGAACTTTTGTTTAAAGACAGAGTGTGCTTTTGGACACCTCTATAAGGCAGCCTCTGAAACGAGTAAACAAAATTTCATACAATGAACTATGGGGGGACTTTCTGCTATATGAAGGTAAAAATCTTGTTTACTTTTTAAAAAGAAAAAAAAAGAATCTGAAGCTATTTAATCACATATTCAAGGTGATCTATATGTTTTAATGGGAGGAGTCCCCTGCAGAGAAGAGTCCAATCAGCCTTTGAGAAGATTGTTTTGTCTATAAAGGGGACAAAGACACAAGAGAGAGTCTCTCCTTGTGCCTTGGACTGTCTGAGTTGCTTTTGTTTTCTTATACTTTCAGCATAAACAACAGACTAAAGAATAAAACCTATTCTACAGTGGTCACAATCTTATTAGTGTCACAATTAATTTTAAAGCATTTAGTTGTCACCATACTTGGACTGATCTGTGCCAGAAAAAGGAGACTTGAAATAACATTTCAAATTTCTCTAAAAAAGAACATTACAATATTCAATGACTTCTCATTAATAATACCATCACTACTAAATCCTAATAATAATGACTGAACACACTGATGGGGAGATGTAGGCTCAGACAAAAGTTTTAGATAAAATAGATATATTCTGAGAGAAGTTTGAGAGAACTTCGATATATTATACTATCCAGTAACCAGAGCAAACACCATTAATTAAAAAATTCAACATGTAGGGGGAAAAACCGTACTAATTGTGGAGGTTAAGTAATTTTTAACCACTAGACGTCAAACATCTAAATAAGTACCTTTGGTTTTCTTTTCCTGTTATGAAGGTGACTAGTGATAAGTTTATATTTAAAAATGGAAAAGATGAAAACATTTTATTCTTTGAAATAAGGGAAAAATACAGAAGCTTAAGATTGTATACATTAAATTTACTAAAATGCGTATATTTTTATTATAGTTGTTAGGTACAGTATTTGAAAAGTTTATATGGATTTAATCGGACTTATGTAACAGAAGCAGATATTTAAAAGTATAAAACAAACACCAAGAGAAAAAAAATATTTAACCATAGAGGAATTTTTCATAACTAAAAAAAAGAACTGGAAAAAACAATTTAAACACTAAGACTGCACTGAAGGCAAGTGACAATGAGATAATCTGAGAGTAGCATTTAATGTCAAAGCTTAATGTAAACCATAGAATGTCTTCATTATGCAAAAGAACCAAATAAAAGGGTTTACCATATGTTTTTTTCTTTTTTTTTTAAATGAGCTTTTTCTTACTGTTTCTTTGAAAACAATGAAATGGGCTACAGAGCAGTAACATGCTGTGAAATTAGGCAAGCAGTTGTCTTTGTCCCTCTGACCTCACTGTGACATTGTGGTGCAAGGCCTTATAAAACAAGAGCCCCATGTGGGGCCTGAACACAGAACCTTTAAAGAGCTGGTTAATTTTACTTCTGTAGCTAATTAAATGGGAGGACCTGCGAGTGCAGGAAATCAAAAGTCCCTTGGGTCTACCTTGCAGCTTTGTGACTAGAAGTACTTCTGGAAGCTTTCATAATTTGTCACTTTTCACTGAAACCTAAGAAACAAACTAAGAGCCTTCAAGATGCCCAGGACATGGTCTGCCCTTGTGTCTTGGCCTCTGCAGCTGTAAGTCTTAAGGGAATGGATTTAGAAACATTTAAGCTTATTAGATAGAAAGGTGTCACCTACCCACATCAAGGCACGTGAGGATAAAAGTTCAAGGACTATAAATTAATTCCTAAAAAACATTAAACAGCCCTCTGGCCATGGTAAGAAAAATGTCAACAAGTCAAAAGATAACTAGATAGCTATTGACCAGTTTCATGATGGCAAAGGTACAAGCCAAGAATAATGCTTTTCCCACCATGTGTCTAAGGCTGCAAATGACACTAATCCTTTTTAATGGCCACAAAAGCTGACAACTAACTCAGCCTGAGAGTTGAAGACACACAATCGTCTCTAGCAATGACTCACCATAAACAGGTCCCGAGCACCAATATCAACAGCTAGGAGAAAGGCCTTTTCAAATCTCTGATACCTATAAGAAAAAAGAAACTATTAGGTTAGTAGCTAAGACAGCATCACACAAGAAATGAAGCTACTCAGATTTGTTTTCTGAGTTAATATCCTATGGGATTTTTGGGGGGTTCTTCAACTATTTGAAAAGTTCTTTTTCAAATATAAAAATAGTGTTTTCTCCAGGTTCTGTGCAAATCCTCCTATGTCTGAAATTTTAGAGACTTAACCTGAGGAAGTTCTCAAGAAAAACTTTCAAATGGTACATACAGAATATCTAAAGTCCTAGTGCAGTTTTAAGCTATGAAAGCTTAAAAAGACTATTAAAAGCTATTATCCTAAGCTATTGAGGCTTAAAACTATATTAAGACTTTTGGGATACCCTGTATTTTCCAACAAAACTCTTAACAGCAGAATTATAGTTAAATCACAAAATCTTTTTTTAATATGATTTGGAAAGAGATTTTCAGTTTACTATGTTTTGAAAGGGAAGATATAAGGGATTTTAGTTAATTAACTTTCATAAATTAAGTGTTACTATTCTGTGAACAAAATCATTATAGTCATCAAAGAGGGATGTTTTACAAACCACAAGGTGTTTTTATAAATGTGGCATATTATTATTAAATGCATATAATATTTATCCAATTAAGGATGAGGAGTTAAATGTTCTATTACTACCCAAACTGGCTGTTTAAATTTTAAACAGAAACACTAGAAAGTTGTTATACCTAAAGATTAAAGTTTTCTAAAATACTTGAAATAAAGTATGGTTTCTTCCTGCTTGCCCCCTTACATAACTAATGAAAACTATTTTAAAATAATTTTAAAAGGTTTTACTTTACTTTGGGTTAATATGACTGAGAACATGAAGATAACCTGGTAATCCTTACAGAGAGTTGGACAGCTCTCAAAGGAAAAGCTTGTAGTGAAAGTCCTTCCTGCACAAGCTTCCTGAACAAAAGGCCCCTTTCATATTGCCTGAGTACTGGGATTTACATAGATATAATTGGCAGTGATTCTGATTATAGAAACAAGCTAGTTAATAACTAAGAGACTCTAGATTTTCCTGGGTAGCATATAGGGGAATTTGGAGGTAAACAAAAATAATGCTGATTCCAAATTACAAAAGAAAAAAAAAACAAATGGGAAAAAAATCTATTTGTATTTAATGTATTCTTTCTTTCTATAAACTACCTGTACTTACAAATATTTGGTTACTGAAGTAGTTGAAACAATTTTGGGAAAACAAACAAGATTTGTTGACCAATATAATATATAATACTACATATCTATCAGCTCCCCTGACTAGGACTTTAAGAAAAAGAGGTGGGGGGAAGACCAAGATTATCTCTAACAAATGAATTTGTCTTTAAAGTGGCTTTAGTTGGTGGTCACTCATTTCCTCTTATCTTTGGCTATCTGCCCTGTAGGAAAGTCTATGAGGCAAGAGATGTATTGGTTTTCAGTAGCTAAGTATGGTTTCTTTTCCAAAAGACTGATTGCCACTTTTGAGTTTGCACTGGTGGTTGGGTGTTCTTTGGAAATTAATTTGAATTGAACAGTGGATAAGAGGGGAGGAAAAACTAAAGGCAGGGAGATGAATTAAGAAATTATTTCAAGTCCAAACAAGACTAAATATGTGTGGTGGCACAGAAATGAAAAGTAGGGGGAAATGACTGACTTTTTGGGGAAGGAGAAAAAAAGCAACAACTGCTATACACTGTACCGATTAATTCTATATTTCACAGTGAGTTTCCTGTAAACAGATTAATTTAAAGCAAAGATTTCAAATGCGCTCTCTCTCTTTCTCTCTCTCTCTCTCTCTCTCTCTCTCTCTCTCTCTCTCTCTCTCTCTCTCTCTCAATATCAGGACCATAGAATTACTTTCTGCCACTTCCCCACAGATGAGCCATTCTTGGATTCACATATAACTGTTCTGTTAACTCTTGAGATTTTCTAGCAAGGCTTTTCTTTCTCCTTTCTCTCTGCCCCCAGTCATTGAGGATATGATACCAAGAATATGGTAATGTTTCTGTGTGTGTGTGTGTGTGTGAGTGTGTGTGTTAAAATGTACTCTCTCTGTTTATTCACATCCCCCTCACATTCACATGTAGATTTCACAACCTGCCTCCCCACTTCTGGTAATTCTATAGGAAATAGGTGGCCATTCATTTACTGATGTTTATTCAGCTCTCTATCCTTATTCCCCAACCCCACCCCCAACCATTGCCTTGTTTTTCCAATCATGTTCTATCATTAACATATGAAGTCTTCTAACTCTTTAACTTTAACTTCAATAAATATCTATTGAGTTCCTACAATAGATTCTAAACAATGCACTGGCTAAGGTCAGTTAATTCAATTCAATGTTTAGAAATACCTCCCTACTATGCTTAAGGCACCTCACTAGCTCTGGGACAAAAAACCCAAAGCAGAATAGTCTTTGGTCTCAAGCAGCCTGAGTTGGACTGGTGGATACCAAAAATAAACCAACAAGTAAATACAAGGTAATTTGAGGAGCCAGAGCACTAACAATTAGAGAAATGGGTCAGAAAAGGCTTAGCAGGAGGTGGTGACACCTGAGATAAGCTTTGAAGGAAGATAAGGATTCCTAAGATCTTGAATATCTCTAATAAATGTTTCCCCTTCCTTCCTTCAGTTTTTTTTAACCTTTCTATCTTTGCAGGTTAAAGAGTTTTTCCTTAATCTAGACTTTTCTCAAAAACATTTGAATAAACTTGGTGTGAAATAACAACAACAACAAAAAAGATTGTTTCTACACATTTCGTTGTTTGCAAAGTTCTTTAACACATATCTAATTCTTCCTCACACTTCCAATGAAGTAGGAAGGGAGCAGGAGTGATTATTATTATTATTATTTTGCCTTTTGCAAATAAAGAAACTTAAAACAGGGAGCAAGAAGGATTTATATGCCTAAAGACTACCCATAGTTCAATGGATAATGAGAAACTGAAACCACAAGACTTCCTACTTTCTAAAAGACCTTGTCCTAACCTATTCTATACTTCTGTATTCAAGCTTCTAAGGTCCATTCTAACACATCTCATCTTTACCAAGCTAGAAGAGAAGGTACTATGAGTGTCAGAGCTAGGCAGAGAGAAGTTGAGGGAGAATACATTTCAGTTCAATTATGGGTAATATTTATGCATCAATCAGAGTACAATAGTTTGCTAAAACAGGGGTTTGAAAAAAGTAATTTTTTTTTTGCTTTTTTTGGAGGGCAATTGGGGTTAAGCAACCTGCCCAAGGTCACACAGGTAGGCTCTTGTCTGTGTGTGCGTTAAGTGTCCGAGGCCGGATCCGAACTCAGGTCCCTCTGATTCTAGGCCAACGCTCAACTCACTGCAACGCCTAGCCGCCCTGAAAAAAGTAATTTGTATGGTCCTCCATGAGGTGTGTTAAAATTTCTTTTTTATGCATCATCTCAGGACTCCACAAATGGTGGAATGGGTAGGTCACAATTTGCATCACTGGAGGTATGTCCAGCCCATGATATCACAGATTCATTTGAACATTAAAAAATTTCAAATCAGTAAATCTGCCTAATGTTAGACAACTTACTTTCTCTGGAGGCAAACCCAACGGGTTTCTTTTTGTATTTTTTTTGCACGCAAAATATTCATTCATAAATCATGAACTCTCAGATCTGAACATACTTAATACATACTTAAACAGGAACTCAGGATTGGAAGGGGCATCAATAACGATCTACTCCAGGAATTCTTGACCTTGGGTTCACAGACATCCGAGGGGTCCATGGGTAGATTTCAGGGGATCAACAATAGAAACTTTAATGGGAAAAAATGACATCTATATTTTCACTAATCTCTAACTGAAATTTAGTATTTCCTCCAATTATTTTAAAATATTATTCTCAGAAGGGATTCGTAGATATCACGAGACTACTAAAGGGGTCCATGACACAAAAAAGTTCAAAAACCACCGGTTAGTCCATTCTATACAAGCTTACCTCATTTTATCGTGCTTCACTTGACTATGCCATACAGATATTGTGTTTTTTTTACAAACTGAAGGTTTGGGGCAAACCTGCATAGAGCAAGTCCATTGGTGCCATTTTTCCAATAGCACAAGCTCACATTGTATCTCTGTGTCACAATTTTGTAATTTTAGCAACATTTCAATCTTCATTATTATTATATCTGTTGTGATGATTTGTAATCAGCGAGCTTTGATGTTACTATTATAATTGTTTTGGGGTACCACGAACCACACCCATATAAGATGGCAAACTTAATTGATAGATATTGTGTGTGTTCTGACTGCTCCACCAACCAACCTTTCTCCTGTCTCTCTCCCTCTCCTTTGGCTTCCCTAGTCTCTGAGACACAATAATATCAAAATTAGGCTAACTGATAAGCCTACAATGGTCTTCCCCACTGTTTTTCTTCCCTTGCTGTACAGGCCTACCTTGTTTTTGTGTGCTTGCCTTTATTGTGCTTTGAAGATATTGTGGGGTTTTTTTGTTTGTTTGTTTTTTACAAATCAAAGGCTTGGTGGCAACACTGCAATATTTCAAACTTTTTCATTAGTATTATTATCTGTTGTGATGATTTGTGATCAGTGATCTTTGATGTTATGATTGCAATTGTTTTGAGGCACCACAGACCATGCCCATATAAGATGGTGAACTTAATTGATAAATGTTGTGTATGTTCTGACTGCTCCATCAACTGATTGTTCCACATCTTTCTCCCTCTCCTCAGGCCTCCCTATTTCCTGAGAAACAAAAAAAAATGAAATTAGGCTAATTAATAACCTATAATAGTCTCTAAATGTTCAAGTGAAAGGAAGAATCAATCAATCAATCGATTCAAACTTTTGTTACCTTATTTTAAGAAACTGCCTCCCCAAACTTCAACAATTACCATTCTGATTAGTCAGTAGCCATCAAACTGAGGCAAGACCTTCAACCAGAAAAAAAGATTACGAACTGCTGAAGGCTCAGATGATGGTTAGTATTTTTTTTTATCAAGAAAGCATTTTTAATTAAGGTAATGTACATTATTTTTTTACATAATACTATTACACATTTAACAGACTACAGTATAGTATAAATTTAACTTTTATATGCACTAGGAAGCTAAAAAATTCATTTGACTTGCTTTATTGAAATATTTGCTTTATTGCAGTGGTCTGGAACTGAACCCACAATATCTCCAAGGTATGCCTGTGGTCCATAAAATCCTTTTATGATATAGCTGCCAAGTGGTCATCCAGCCTTTGTTTGAAGACCTCCAAGGAGGAGAGAGCCCAATACCCCTTATGGCAATTTATTCCCATTCTGAATAGATCTAATTGTTAGGAACTTGTTCCTAATACCAAGTTTATATCTGCCTCTTTACCATTTCTAGCCAACTTTTCTAGTCCAGCCTTCTGAGACCAAACATAATAAATCTAACACTTCTTCCATATCACTGCTTTTCAAGTGCTTAAGGACAGCTATAATGCTTCCTCTAGGTCTTTTCTCCTCTAGATTAAGCCCTCTCAGTCTCTTCAACCAATCCAGAGATGATATAGAATAAAGGCCCTTCACCATGTGCATGACTCCTCTGGAGAGTCTCCTTTCTAACAATGTCCCTAACTTGGGGTAACTGGAATTGTATATAGTCTGAATAGGGTAGAGTGTACACTTGAACTATCAGCTTCTTTTTCTAGGAAGTTAATTTTAAATTAATTACCCTTCATTTTATTAGATTGAGCCTAATGTTTTGGCCTGTTTGTTTGGATTCTGACTCTCATTGGTGGGCTGGGGGGCAGAGCAAAGGACTCTTCCCTAAGCCTCTATTTAGGGAGGGCTTTCAGACTAGTCATCTCTTCATTTCCCATCAAGCTCTATGCCTCTGGATTAGACTCCACCAGGCCCCCACAGTGAGTACCTTACTCTCTCTTCCCCACTTTTCAGCTTCCTTTCGTGTGTTGTCTTTCCCCATTAGATTATAAGCTCCTTAAGAGCAAGGTCTATCTTTCTATTTCATATTTGTATCTCCCTCCACTGCTTAGCACTGTACCTGGATCATAGTGGGCATTTAATAAAATGTTTATTGACTGGCTGAAAATAACAAGGTAATAATAGCTTACATACACACACACACACACACACACACACACACACACACACACACACACACACACACACACACACACATATATATGTATATATAAGACTTTAAAATCCACAAGGTTCTTTCCCTACAATAATCCTGTGATGTAGGTAGTACGAGTATTATCATATCCATTTTACAGATGAGGAAACTGAGTCACTGAGAATTTAAATCAATGAAGCATGGCACACAGTTCCTGATTCCACATCCAGAACTTCTTCTATTATTAGACCATGTTCCCTCAATACCATCAATAAATCATCAGCCTATTCTACTCTTAGGCAGCTCTAATTCTTAGAAAGGAGTAGCTAGGAGACACAGTGGATACAGTGCTGGGTCCTTGAGTCTAGCAGAATCAAGTTCAAATCTGGTCTCAGACACTTATTATGTGACCCTGGGCAAGTCACTTAACCCTGTTTGCTTCAGTTCTCTCATATGTAAAATGAGCTAGAGAAGGAAGTGGCAAACTACTGCAGTACTTTGCCAATAAAACCCCAAAAGGGGTCATGAAAAGCCAGACACAACTGAAAATAACTAACCAACAATAATTCTTAGGGAGGCTTTCCATCTGCAATAGAAACCTGCCTCTCAGAAGCTTCCACTTTCTGCTTCAGGTCTCCTCCCCAGAGCCCTGCAGAACAAGTTGAATTCTATACTCAGTCAATATTTATTGAGGACCTACTAAGAATATCCTTTATTTGATTGACCATGTAGATCAATGAAAGACTTTTAAGCAAGAGAATGACACAATCAGATCAGAGCTGTGCTTTAAAAGGATTCATTTGGATTGAAAAAAGGATTTGGAAATAGGGTGAATGGGTGAAACTGAAGGCAAAGAAATAAATTAGGAAACAGTTATAATATTCCAAGCAAGAAGTAATATGGGCCTGAGTTAGAGTGATGGCTATGGGAACAATGGGAAAGGCAGAATTAATTGTATATACATGGAAAAGGGAATGCACTGGGGTGGGAAGGAAATTGAAGTATTCAAAGAGGACTCCAAGATTTCATGATTGGAAGAATGGGGGTAACAGAGAAAAATAGGAATCTGGGAAGAAGGGCTAGTGTGGGAAAGGAAAATAGGAATCTTAGTTTTGAATGTATTGAATGTGAAGGTTTGGCAGGCCAGTTAATTGCATGTGTTTTTAGTAGACACATTTACAGCAATATACCCAGTGGGAATATTAAGAAATGTGTAACACATGCACTAAGTGGTACTTCAGTGGATAAAAAAAATACACTGCCCAAAGCTTCAAACTCTTGAGCATTAATTTATGCACGGCTGGATAACAAGGCACAAAACAGGCTTATATTGCCGATGACAACTACAAACAACCCAAAACACACATTTTTCATTTTTGATAAGTAACATGAGACATTTTTGAGAACCAAGCCTTTAAGGACAATGTGGCATCAAAGCCAAACAGTTGCGTAGTATGTCACTATATCATAATCAGGAATTAGAAATCACATGATGCATCCATTACTGTTTTGTTGTAATGCAAGTGAAGATTTATTAGAGGAAGTCTAAGAAGCTGAATATCCTGAGGTTTATGTTAAGGTATCATTATAGTTAAAATATCATGTGTGAAATAGAATTAGTAGGATTTCTATTCACCACCCCAAAATGACTACTAAAAGAAAAGCTGAAGGCAGTTAGTTGGTTCAGTGAATAGAACACTAGGTCTGAAGTCAAGAAGACCTGAGTTCAAATCTGGCCTCAGGCACTTATTACCTGTGTGACCCTGGGCAAGTCACCTAACCTCTGTTTGCCTTAATCCAGTGGAAAGCAAAATGGCAAAACACTCCAGTGTCCTTTCCAAGAAAACCCTAGGGATATCAGGGTCCGTGGGGTCATGACTGAATGACTAAACAATACCACAACAACAAAGTTACAATTATTTGACAAATTCAATTATTTTGGTTACTTTAACCAGACCCATACCAGCTCTCCCTATTTTTTCTTTGTCCTGTCTGATTCTTGTCCATACTTATATGCTCCAATAGTTCGGTTCTATGCATCCATACTCCTTCCAATGGTTTTGGTTAAGAAACAAAAAAACTTCTTTATTCTCACATGTATGTGGTGCTATGTGGAACTCTGAATAGACCAAGTTGAACAGACATGGTCCATATCTTTTAAGAATTTACATTCTAGGGGTGGAGTCAAGATGGTGGAGTAGAAACAGGACTTCCTGGTGGCTCCAGCCTCCAACTTCACCAATCCAAATAAAACAGGACTCTGAACAAACTTTGTAGCTACAGAACCCACCAAATGACACAGAGAAGCTAACCTCCTGCTGAGGACAGCCTAGCAGCCTGGCAGGGAGTGGCCAACACAGAACTCTGGGAGCCTAACCCAGACACGAATGAGCCTGTGGTTTTAGCCCTAGGGCAGGCCTGACTAGCAGCCCACTGGAGGGACTTCAGAACACCAGCAGCTGTGGCCATTTCCAGAATTATCAATACATAGATGCTAAGGACAAACTGAGAGGTCAATGCAGGGTGGACTTTGGGACAAGTAGTTGGGGGTGTGTGGCTTTTGCCCCCAGAGCAAGAAGCCACTGAGATGCTTAGGTGCAGTGAGTGCCACATTGCAGCTTCAGCTCCTGGTCTGCGGATTGTAGGGGGACCAAGTGACCAGTCTGAGGGGTAATCACTTCTTGGACCTGGATTGAAGTCTAGGGCAGAAGTCCTGGGGTGTGTGACCAGTTTGCCAGAGTGTGTGGAGGCTTCAGAGAGGGCACCCAACTAATAACTCAGGCAGCTGAGAAAACCCCAGCATTTGGGATGGAAGCTCCCCTGGCTGGTGGCAGAATCCTACAGTGGCAACAAGCCCAAAAGTCAAGTAATTGAGTGGCAACATGACTAGGCAAAGGAAACAAAATAAACAGAAAAACTCAACATTAGACTCCTATTTTGGAGGCAAAGGGGATTGGGACATGGAACAGGAGGAAGACAGTGGGGTGGGAACTGCTGCACCAAAAGATTCAAATAAAAATGGGAGCTGGTTGCAGGCCATAGAGGACCTTAAGAAGCAGATAAGAGAAGTAGAGGAAAAATTGGGAAGAGAAATGAAAATGATTCAAGAAAAGTATGAAATTGGAGTCAACAGCCTGACTGAGGAAAATAACGCCCTAAAAATAGACTAACTCAAATGGCAAAAGAGGCTGAAAAAGACAATGAGGAGAGGATTGCCTTAAAAAGCCAAATTTGCCAGATGGAAAAAGAATCTCAAAAGCTCACTGAGGGGCATCTTTCCTTTGGATTTAGAGTGGACCAAAGGGAAATCTTTGAGAAATCAAGATGCTGTTAAACAGATCCAAACAAATGAAAGAATAGAAGGCAATGTGAAATATCTCATGGGAAAAACCACTGACCTGGAAAATAGACCCAGGAGAGATAATATAAAAATTATTGGACTACCTGAAAGCCATGATCAAAGAAAGAACCTAGAAATCATCCTCCAAGAAATTCTCAAGGAAAACTGCCCTGATGTTTTAGACCTAGAGGGCAAAATAGAGGTTGAAAGAATCCACAGATCACCTCCTGAAAAAGATCCCAAAAAGAAAACTCCTAGGAATATTATAGCCAGGCTCCAGAATTCCCAGATCAAGGAGAAAATACTACAAGCAGCCAGGAAGAAACAATTTCAATATTGTGGAAACACAATCAGGATAACACAGGATCTGGCAGCTTCTACACTGAGGGATTGAAGGGCTTGGAATATGATATCCCAGAGGTCAAAGAACCTGGGATTAAAACCAAGAATCACCTACCCAGCAAAACTGAGTATTTTGTTTCAGGGGGAAATATGGTCATTCAGTGGATTAGAGGACTTTCAACTATTCTTTTTTTTTTTTCGTTTTTTTATAACTTTTTTTTAAACAAGTGCTTTATTAACTTCTGTTTTACATCATTCATTTCCACCAGATTTTGAGTTACAATCATTTTCCCCCCGTTATTCCCCTACCCCACCTCCCAGAATAGCAGTCCCACAAGATATCGCTTCCTCCAATCTGCTCTCTCCCATACCTTCTCCCATACCCCCTTCGACTTTTCCATTAGAGGAAGGTGAATCTTTGTGTCCCAATGCCTGCACATCTTATCTCCCACTTACAAGCAAAAGAGTATTAATAATAGTATTTATATATATATATATATATATATATATATATATATATATATATATATATATATATATATATATATATATATTTGAAACATTTAATGTTAAGACCTCGAATTTCAGATCCATTTCCTTCCTCCCTTGTCACCCATTCCCTCTGGGAAGATAAGTAATTCAGTATATGACTTTCAACTATTCTTGAAGGAAAAACCAGACTTGAATACAAAATTTAACATTCAGATACAAGAAGCAAGAGAAGCATGAGAAGGTAAACAGGGAAAAGAAATCATAAGGAACTTATCAAAATTGAACTATTTTTATTCCTACATGGAAAAATGATAACTATAACTGATGAAACTTTTCTCAGTATGAAAATAGTTGAAGGGAATATAAATATATATGTATATTTATATATATATTTATATATATGTGCATATATATATATAAATATACACATATATAGTCTTTATTGGAGGGTATATAGGCATAAGAATACATATGTGAATGTGTATATATATGTTTACAGGTATACATAGATAGAGGGCACAGGACCAATTTAATAGGAAGGGATGATACTTAAAAGGTGAAATCAAGAGGGGAGAGAGGAATATAATGAGAGGAGATGGGGAGAGACAGAATGGGGCAAACTATCTCATATATAAGAGGCAAGGGAAAAGAGTTATAATGGAGGGGAAGAACAGGAAGGCATAAGGGAATGCTTATAACCTTATAACCATTGACTTTGGCTCAAGGAGGGAATGACATACACACGAAATAGGATATCTCACCCTACAGGAGAGTAGGGGGAAGGTGTTGAGAGGGGAGATGATGGAAGGGAGGGCAGGCTGGGTGGGAGGGAAGTAGGAAGCACATACTTTTGAAAAGGGGCAGGACCAAAATAGAGAACAGAACAAGTGGGAGGTGGGATAGGAGGGAGGGAAATATAATCAGTCTTCTACAATGTATCTACTATGGCAATGTTTTGCATTAGCTACACATGCACAACCTAGATTGAATTGCTTATCTTCCCAGTAAGGGTGGGTGACAAGGGAGGAAGGGAATGAATATGGAATTCAAAGTTTTAAAACCAAATGTTTAAAAATTTATATATACTATTATTAATACTATTTTACATGTAATTGGGAAATAAGAGGAGGGGATATCCTGGGGGACTGCTATTTTGGGGAGGTGAGTAGGAGAAACACAGGGAGAAAATTTGTAACAGAAAAACTTGCGGAAATGAAGTAAAATAGAAATTAATAATAAAAGAAAAGAGTTTATATTCTAAAATGCACCACAACATAGAGAACTGATTGGCAAGACAAGTTTTTTAAGAAAACTGTGTGAAACACAAGTAGAGAGGTTAGTGTTAGCAGGGAGAGAGCCACGTCATCCTCTGAAACTGGAGGGAAGGAGAAGAGAGTGGGCAAAAATGGAGTAAGGGTTTGCAGTGTGAATTGGAGAGATGAGAGATGATGGATGGTCTTGATTTTATTCTATAAAGCAGGAAGCAAAGTAAACTGGTGAGAAGAGCCGAGCACATCAATGGGGGCACCAAGAGAGAGAAGAAAGTTTGGAAGAGGCACCATCAGGGACATGAAAGAGACTCAGTCAAAGACTGATATCTAAGTTATGATCATCTCTGTGGGTAGCTGAGGTGAAGGGGAGATGCAGGTCATGGAAGCTGAGACCAGGGTATTAAAGAGAAATCAGTATGAATTTTGAAATTACTAAGGACAAAGATAGGGTTTAGAATGGGAGGGAAAACTATGGTATTAAGAAATATTAAACTTTTTGAGAAATAAGTGACAGTTAGCTAGAAGTCCTTAATGTACATAACAAAGATCTGGATATAGTGATGAAATACAGATGAAGAAAAATTGAAAGGAATAGAAACTGCTAAATGATGAGTAGAGGAAAGGTCTAGAAATGGCAGTGGAGAGCAAAGAATAAATACGTTGACTTCTACTGGCCCACTGAAGTAGGGGAGAATAAGAAGAGCAGTCAACACCAGAGAGGACTGCAAAGGACTGCCTCAGTTCCCCTCATCTGTAAAATAATGGGGTTGGTAAAGATGATTTCTAAAGTCTCCCAGTTATCCCAATCTATAAAATGAAAGGAAATGTGGCATAACAAAAAGAATCATTGTACATGGAGTCCAGAGACCTGGGTTAGTAGCTTCAATTATTGAATTCATTCATTTTCTCAAAAATTCAATTTCTTTATCAACAAAATAGAAACAATCAATAGACATTTATTAAGTATCTAAAATGTGCTAGGCACTGAGGTTACAAATGCAGGGAATGAAATAATCCCTATTGTCAAGGTGCTAACATTATATAATACCTATGGTAATGACCTCACAAGGTTGCTATGAAGAACAAACGCAATAATATATGTAAAGAATTTAGCAAACTTTAAAGTACCATAGAATGTCACCTATTATTATGAATACATGAATAAATTTGCTATGATGAAATTTGCACCGACATTTTCATTGCAGAGAGAAATCTCAAGAAGCTTCTCTTTTATTTTTTAAGTGTTTGATCTTAAATCTTAAACAAAAATCATTGCTTTTGAAGTTTTAAAGTCATTTGGAATGCCTTTAAATGAATGGTGATTGGCTTTTTGTGGGTAAAAAATGGCGTATTTGAGGTAGAAAAGGGTGAGGTGTGGGGGTATTTAGTTAAAAAGAATAATGTATAATTTATGTTTCTTAACCTGCTGCTCTTGCCCTTGTGTCCTAGGGTACACATGTCCATGCTAACATGAGAATAGCAAGGTCATGTTCTGCCACACACAGGTAAGGTCACATTCAGAAAACATGCTTTGTTTTCTTATGTGATGACTACATTGCAAACATACACGTAATACAAGGAAGACACCTTGAGATTTTCAAGGCTTTCTCTGTAATTTGAGGTGGCACAAACAGCTTTTTTTTTCTCCCACTGGTCATGACCATCCCAAGCAAGTCTCTTTTTTTGAGCATTTGAGTGACCCCACTATCCATTTTCTGTAAATCCCACTTCTATTTATAGCATGGTAGAAGATTCACTTGGGCAAAGGGCTACATTTTAGCTGTAAAGGAGGGTACACTGTCTGAGCCTTCCGTCTTTTGGCTTTACATTTGATTCCTGTGGCGTGTAAAGACTTGAATGGTACTCCAATATTCTCCTAGAAGTTGGCAGAGGATTTGGGGGGAGGGACAGGGTAGGTGATAGCATGGCAAAAACACTTGAAAAAAGGAAAGGCACTAAAGAGAACTTGGTGTTTTATTATGTAACTGGGTTACATAATAAAATAACATTTTGAACCATGAATTTAAATAACTGTCCCTGCAGAAGCCTACCTTCATTAAATTTTTAAGAAATATTAGGCTATATGGTGTCAGATATTAGCATGTCTGAATATTTAACTATGTAATCATTCACAGTTTATATGGATAAGGCAACAAAAATTTAGGACAAGGTGAGAATGATCCTACATAAATTTTGCAGATTTTTCTAATATCAACTAGAAAGACACTAAATAGCTTTTATGTGAACATTAAGACTTAAGAGTGCTTACCACCTTTTCCCTCAAAATATGGTTATACCTTAGTGGAAAGAACAAGATGTCAGGAGACATGGATTTTACCACTGATTTTCTATGTGATCCTGGGAAAATCACTTCTCTTTGCCTCCCTTTCTTATCTACAAAATGAGATTAATAATACCTTCCCCTACTAAACTCATGGGATTAGTAAATAAATAAATAAATAAATGAACACTATAGAAACAAATGTAAGTCATTAGGCTCTTTGGACAAAATGTGCTTCAAAAACACAAGGTGAAAGTATTTTCATTGTTTACTGATGTTACCTTTGTAAGTACTGCAACTCAACAGCTTCAGCCACATAAGAACTGAGCAGATGTTTAATTATATTTTGAGATGAATAAATTTGGAGAATCATAGAAAGTTGCACATGAAAAGACAGCAGCTGGAGGTCTGAGTATGGTTCAATGTCCTTGATTTAATCTGGGTTCAAAAGCAAAGAGAAGAGCCCAGAGCCAGTATCTCCCACAGTGAAAAGACGATTGCTGAACATATGACCCCTGAACAACAGACCTCCCTCACTGGCCTCCAACAAGGTGGTTGGTGATACCAAAAAAAAAAAAAAAAAGCTACTGGGTTTGATTGCTCTAGTTTATTTTCTTTTTAGAACATATTTCTAACAATAAGAGGCTCCTGTTATTAATTGCATCTTTCTATATATGTCTGTGTCTATTAAGGGTTTTCATTTTAATGAGTAATTGTAAAGAATATAATTTGTAATCTATTTCTGTAGGTGCCTTCACAGTAATATGACTTCAAGTCAATTCTATTTTCCATAGTTTTTAAAAAAAATTGTCCTTTAAATTTTATATCAATTTTTTAGATTAGATTTTTTTAGACTGATAACTTTCTAAAAATATTTATGTTTCTTTTTGAGAATCAGACCTTTACTGACAAGACAGCATAAAACAAAACAGTTGCTTTAGCTTTTCTTTAACATACCTCCCTGCTCAGGACTGAAGGATCATATGATGGAAGACTCATTCAATGCAATGCACGTAAAGATTTATTAGAGGAAACTTAATGAGATGGATATACTGAGTTTAATGTTAAAATATTGCCTAAAATGACATTAGTGGGTTTCTTCCCAGTTAATATCTTTTTTTAAAAAAGCAAAGTTATCACTGTATTTCCCACATTCCCTTTTTTCGTTATTTTATTGGATCCCTGAACCCATTGGTATAGGTACCTCTATTCTTCCCTATCCTTCCTGAGTCTTGACTCAGGAAGATAGATGCTTTTAGTAGTTGGAGCTGGGATTTCATCTGTGTGGATACTTTCTCCAGTTCTATAAGTAACCAAATTTTCAGATCAATCTTCTACAGAGGGTACTTTAAATGTCCTTGGAGGACTTCCTTTAGATCTCTTGCATATGGATATCAATTGAGATGCTCATTTATTCTTGCCTTTTTCAATTATTTCAAATGTTGGCAAGTGCTTCTCCAAATGAATGATTATGTTATTCATTATTATAATTCATATTATATTCACACTAGGGAAGGGAAAAGGAGATCCGTAAACATCTATGTCCAAAGGAGATTTATTAAAAGATATTCTCTCAGGCCTAGAGTCATGAAGACCTGAGTTCAAATGTGGTCTGATACACTTACGAGCTGTGTGACCCTGGGCAAGTCATTTAATCTCTGTCTCAGCTTTCTCTTCTATAAAAAAGGACATACCCTCCTTATGTACAAAACAGGGATAACAATAGCACCTACTGCCTAGCTTTGTTGTGAGGATCAAATAAGATAACAATTGTAAAATAATTAGCACAGAAACCTGGAACATAGTAAGTGCTATATAAATGTTAGCTATTATTACTATTATTAATATTGTGAATTATTAAATCTCCTCATTTGCATAATGAGGATAATGATAGCATCTACCTATTGTGAAAATAAAATGAGTTAATCATCAGAGAGCACTGAACACAGTGTTTTGCATATAGTAAGCACTGTGTACATGTTAGCTAAGTTAGCTACACAGCCCCAACTCTGGGGCTTTCTCTATTAGAGATGCTCCCTCTCTCTGAGGTTCCAGGATTGCAAGTGATGGGGCAATCTGGGTGTTATCTGCTCCTTCTGCTTCCAGATCTATCTTTGAGTATACTATAGTAGAGTGTTTAAAATTGTACTTTATCTTATAATTCCATGCTACAGTGATGGATAAGAGCACAAGAGTGGAATGTCCTCTGATTAACCCAAGATTAGAAAATTAAGAGGAATATGAAGGATGATCTCTAATGATGAAGGTGCTTTAGGGCTACTTGGGCCAATAAAGTTACTTAATCTGTGAGGTTATTTTTCAGCAAAGAGGGAAGAACCTTCTCAGCTGGTTTTAGGGGTTAAAGCAAAAAGCAAGACAATTAAAATTTATGGGTTAAATAATAATTATCAAGCAAGTGCCAGGAGAATGACCTTGGGTTATTCTCTTAAATGAGGAATCAAAGGATTCATAGAGGTAATGTTCTCCCTCCCTTAGGATGTGGAATGCTTACTCAGATTCCATAGGTAGGAGGAATAAACAGAACATAGACAAAGGCCTTACTTATTAATATAGCTATGTACATACGTGTATATATGCATGTATATACGCTGTATCAAGCAATATTAACTCACATACACTCTAGTGCCTGCAACAGAGGCCTGCGACAGAGTAGATAGTTAAAGGCTTACTTACTGACTAAATGCTTACTGACTTGCACTTATGAAATTCCAGGCAGTAAAACTGCATAATTTATGTACACATAATAAGGAAAGGGCAGAGAATTACAAAGACTAGACATTACGGAAGTCACTACAGAAGTTAAACTTTTGCTGGCTCAGGCACTGTGGACTATACAGTGGTTATCTCTCAAGCTTGCTACAAGAGCAGATCATCTCTCTGATGATCTTAATACCAAATGTTTGCTGGCAATATGCCACAGCCTATTCATGCTCCCCATGAGCCTCTCAATTGCCTCTGGGCACCTAAAACTTCAATTCTTTGGAAACGATAATATTCCATGACTTTCAACCACAAAGCATCACCAGAAGGACACTGATGCTGAGAAGATGGGCTGTTGTCTTAGTTTGGAAAGGTTTGGGGTCATTAAAAACATGGCACAATTTTCAAAGGAAAATCAAACCTATTCCTCTCATGTTAATTCTGGGCCCATCTCATTGCCTACCCACAGTGCCTGTATAATCAATGAAAAAGCGCGTATTAAGCATCTAGTATGTGAGAGGCTTTGTGCCAGGTGTTAGGGATATAAAAGCAAAAAAACCAAAATCATTCTTGCCTCTTTTTTCTTGGTCATGCATGCCACCATTCATGCCATGTTGGATCACTTGTGATTCTGAATTGACAAAATTAATGGTTACCCATGAGTTAGAGTGATATAACATCATGAGGAAAAGACTGGTATTAAAATATGACCAGCAGCAAGAAGTTGGAAGTCATTTTTAAAGGCTTCACAGTTTTGCAAATGTAATAGAGCCCAATTTCTTCCTCTTCCTCTTTGATTAATACAAGGATATGGTTCATTGTTCATCACTAGTTTTTGTGCAAGATACACATACGCACACAAGTACCTCAATGGACTAAATGTCCATCCAATTATGTGTTTTACTTAAATTTATTATTTTTTTCAATATGATGTATAGGCTAGTATCCTTTGAAGGACCATGGATTTCATCAAGGAGAGAGGCTTTTTAGTTTGGTGGGACTTGATATAGTTCATATATGTAAGATCTGAATAGGGGTATTTAGAGAAACTCATAAACCATAGAGAATTCTTCTATTTGAACTCTGTACAGGCCATCTTCTACTGATGAAAACCTTTTTCATTCATGCAACAAAAAATTTAGTTATAAGTTACAATGCATAAGGCACTGTGCTGGGAGCTAGATATAAAAAAAGTAAAACAGTTCCCGCCCTCAAGGAGTTTACATTCTACAAGGAAATACAACATATTCTTAGCTAAGCCATTACAAGGTATCTTGAAGGAGAGAAGAACATGAACAACCAGGAAATCAGGAAAGGGTTCACTTTGGAAGTGACATTTCATCTGAAACTTAAAGGGATCTAGGAATTCTAAGAGGCTGAGATATGGGAATAGTAATGAATGAGTTTAGGGGATATCTAGTAGACCAATTTGGATTGGAACAAAGGGGATTTTAGAAAAGAAACCAGAAGGGCCAGCTAGGTGGCAAAGTGAATAGAGCACGGGCCCTGGAGTCAGGAGGACCCGAGTTCAAATCCGGCCTCAAACACAACACTTACTAGCCATGTGACCTTGGGCAAGTCAAGTCACTTAACCCCTACCTCCCCAAAAAAAAGAAAAGAAAAGAAACCTGGAGCCAAGTGAGTATTGTGATCAGGCCTGTACTGGAGAGAAGAGCTATGGAAAACAGAGAGACTAATTACCAGGTTATTATGGTAGCGTAGAAAAGTGACCAGGCCCCGAATTAAGATAGACTATGAATGTGTGAATAGGAGGATGATTGAGAAAGATGGATTAGCATAGGTTAGGAAAGAGAAGAGTCAATGATGATTTTGAGGCTGAAAACTTGGGTGACCAGGATGCATTCAGCATAATAGGTAAGTTGGGTAGAGGGTCAGACTTAGAGGGGTAGATAATGAGTTCTCTGTGAGACAATGAGCTCCGGGTACTCACGGGACATGCAGGCAGAGGTATCTAGTACACAGTTGGTGATGTGGGACTGAGTAAAGAAATGGAGGCAATGAGGATAGATATCTCTTTCTAGGAACTTCATTGTAAAAGCGAGAAAAGATATACAGATATGGGCAAGGGATGCATTTTTGCTTATTTGTGAATTTTATATGGCTTCATGGAGCCCTTACAATAACTTTGGGACACCTATATGATTCAGGGTGTATATGCCTCTCTGTGTCTCTGCTGATGTTATGGCTAAAATGAATTTTTCATCTAAGCATCTATCATAGAATCTTGTATGATTTTAATATATGTATGGGAGACATCTTGTTTTAGGAAACCTTTAAAGATACATTTGGTTCTATTAAGTTAAATGCTTTTAAATTTTAATTGTTTTAATTTTTTCAATTTTCCCCTTTGCTAAATTCCCTCTTTTAATCGTCTTCTCCAACATGAGAAAATATTTAATTGCCATAACACTGTCTATTAACCTTACAATTTTATCATAGTGGTTTTCCCTTGGGTATCTGTACACTGTAACTAACAGCTCTTCTTTGCTCCCCAGAAAAAAAAACCTTTCCATTTTCCTAACCTATTAACTACTTAGCTGCTTCTCAATAGTCTGCCTTTATCTTTAAACACAGGCACACTCCAGTATTCTCTTCTAAAGTACTTCAGGCTCAAAACAGATGTTAATTAAAAATGCTGATAAGAACCCAAAACACCTGTTGTTTCACCCTTATTTTGCTCAACCCTGGTCTGCTAAATCCCTGCCTTTATTTCAATCATTCTCTATAGCTTTTCTTCCATTCCAGCTGTAGTCTTCTCACACTAGTGATCATTTAAACTTAACAGCAAAGCTACATTTTATTGAGCAACTATATCAGTGTGTATACACACCCAAGTCAGCTCAAAGACAGGAAACCTGGTGACTTGCAGCTATGGTTAAGAATAAGCTTCTTTTTGACTGATAAACTATAATTGTCTGGGTGTGATATTTCAACAGGGAAAACGGAGGGAATGAAACAATTTTAAAAATAGTTAAATGCTTTCCCTCTAAGGGGAGAAATAAGCATTTATTAAGTGCCAACTGTGTGGGAGGCACTATACTAAGTACTTTACAAATATTGTCTCATTTGATATTCACAACAACCCCATGAGGTGGGGACATTTTGCAGTTGAGCTAACAGGCACACAGAGGTCAAGTGACTTGTGCAGGGTCTTGCAGACAGAGTGTGTCTGTTATAACTAAGGTCTGTTTGACTCCAGATCCTGTCCTCTATCCACTGCATCACCTAGCTGCTCTAACCCTGAAGTATAGCTCTTATAGCCTTCTGTACAATTTTCTTTAGTAGTAGAACAAATTGGAGAAAGAGAAAGAAAGACTAGAATAGAATTCAATGTGATCTCAACAAATTTGAGATGTGGGCTCAATCAGGAAAAAGTCCATTAAAAGTAACTTCAGGAGACACCACATCTGAATAGGAAACAAACTAATGTAAGACTGCATCTATGGTAGGAAAAGATTTAGGGATCACAGTGGATGAGCTGATCATAAGTCAGCATCACAGAATTCAAGGTGAAAAAGCAAGTGAGATATTGAAAGCATAATTAGAAATCTATTGAAAAGAAGAAGAGTTCCTCTTCCATTATATTGTGGCTTGGTCAGGACCTTCACTGGCAGTATTACTGGAATACTAGGGCCTTATTTAGCCTCCACAACCAAAGAAGGATTTGGAGAAAGTTCAGAGGGGATGATCAGAAGGTTGGAAGTGTGACCTATGAGCACAGTGCTCTATGTTGTGAATGTGGTGACATCTAGGGCATAAAATTCCAAGGCTTGTTTTTGGACTACATAACTCTCCTAAAGCCTAGTCAGGAGTAGGGAACCTGTGGCCTTGAGGAGGCAGGTTCCCCACCCCTGATTAGGTGTTTCAAGTCCTTCACTTTGACAGGTAACTGAGGTAAAGCAGAAATAGGAGTATGCTTAATGATGCCAGTGGACTTTCCCAATCAGGGTTTTCCTTGTCCTTTCTATCCCATCTGATATTGTTAACCCCTTACCTCTCTGAAACTTTCTTCTTTTGACTTCCTGGACAATGAACTTCTAAAATTCTCTAATGCCTCTCTTGAGATGGATTCAGGGAAGGATTAATCATAAACAAAACTAACTCAAGCCTCAAAGGGTGGGATGTGGAAAAGGGTTTAAAAAGAAAGAGAGGAAGGTAAGAGTTTGTTTTCCATTCTGTGCAAGGGAAAAGAAGAGGGGCAAGGGAGCATAAACAGATTGTATCAAGCATGGATCACTGGTGCTATGCATGCTCCTCTTTAATTACTTTCTTCTTTGTAAAGAGAGGTGGTGCAAAGACAGGAAAAATCATAAGAATATAGACTGGGTAGAAACATACAACTAGGGAACATAAGTATGAATGTAAAGGGTACAATCTCACCCATAAAACTGAAGAGGAAAGCAGAATGGATTAGAAAGCAGAATTCAACAATACAGTGTTAATAAGAAACACATTTGTAACATAAAAATCATATAAAGTTAAAATAGTGAACTTGAGTAAAATCTATTATGCATTAGCTGTACTCAAAATATCAGAGTGGGCAATTATGATCCAAAACAAGGCAACAGCAAAAATAGATTTGATTAAAAGATATAAACAGGTAACTAAGATTAAACTGAAAAGCACCACAGGCAATGAATTAATATCACTAGTTAATATTATAATATTATATTATATATGCAACAAATGTCATAGCCTGTAAACACTTTTTTTTTTAAAAAAGCTAAATGTGTTATATGGAAAAATAGACAGAAAAACCGTAATATTTGGGGAACTGAATGTTCTCTTTCAGACCCTGATGGGTCTAGCAAAAACAACAACAACAAAACAATAACAACAACAAGAAATAATATACTAGTCTCTTGCCTTTGGGGTAAATGGAGAAAATATCATTCCATTAAACCAGGCCTCCTGCCTCCTGCTGTAGGAGACAAAATGCTATTCTATAGAGCACCAAAATTCCTACATTTAGGGAAAAGGAGAAAGGCCTCTTTCCTTTAAGTTTCCAGCCCCTACTATTCCTTCAGTTTCATGCACCTGTCCTCTTACCTAAACTGGTTAAGACCCTGAGACAATTTTGTCCAGTCTATTTATTTTATTCAGTCTATTTATCCTGAGGCAAAAACACTATGAATAAAATAAAATTACCCAAACTCATTTCTCAATGATTTTCAAACCTCCCCCTGGTCAAATCCTTTCCATCCCAATAATTCTGAATCCCCAGTCAAAATCATTTAAATCCCTTTCCCCATCTTACATTGTCTGAAAGCTTATGCCCAACCTGCCAGCATCCCACTCTAAACCTACTCATTGCTTCCATGGTGCTCTCTGCAATGCCCACACCATAAGCAACAAATATGCCAATATCTTAAATATTTTTCCCCACTACTTCCATCTTCTGGCTCTCATTAAAACCTGACTCCCTCCTGATGAATTGGACTATCTTACTCACTATTTAACAAAATATGAGGTAGAAAATGAAAAACAGACTGGTAGAAATTATTCAGAACAACATCTTACATAATATACCAAGATAAACTCCAAATTAATACATGACTTAAGATATTTAAAAAGTCACATAAACAAATGGAGGAGAAAAGAAGTTTCTTGTTGGATGTATGGATTGAAGAGTTTATAACCAAATAAGTGATACAGTGAATCACTAAATATAAAATGAATAATTTTTATTACATAAAATCAAAATATTTTGTTTGCATAAAAACAATATAATTAAATTGAGAAGGGAAATAGTTAACCAGGCAAAAATCTTTGTGGTTAGTTTCTTTGAGGTAGACCTCGATTTCATGATAAAAAAGGATGGATTCAAATTTAGAAGAATAAGATCCATTTCTCAATTGGTAAATGGTTAAAGGAAATGAAAAGGCAGTTTTCAAAGAAATAAATCCAAGCTATCAGCAATAATGTGAAAAAGTGTTCAAAATCATTAATAGAGATGTGCAAATTAAAGTAATGCTGAGGTTCCACCTCATACCCATCATATAGGAAAGGTTGACAAAAAATGAAAATGACAAATAATTGGAGAGGTTGTGGGAAAACGGCACATTAAAGCACTGTTGAAGGAGCTGTGAATTTGTCCAGCCATTCTGGAAAGCAATTTGGTACTATATTAAAAAAAAGTCACCAAACTATGTACATCCATTGATTGATTAATACCAATACTAAGCCTATACTCAGATCAAAAAGAGAGGAAAAGGATCCATATGTATAAAAGTATTTATGTCAGCTCTTTTCATAGGGGTGAAAAACTGGAAACTAAGGGGGTACTCAGTGGCTTCAGAGAAACATGGGGAGATTATCTAATGTATAGCAAAATGAGCAGAACCAGAAGAACAATTTGTTAAATAAAAACAACATTGTAAAGTTAAACAACTTTGAAAGACTTACAAATTCAGGTCAACACAATGACCAACTATGATTTCAGAGCATTCATAAAGAAATATGATACCCATCTTCTGACAGATAATGGATGCAAGATGTATAATGAAACATACATTTTTGGGCATAGACGATGCAGGAATATGTTTTGCCTGGTTATCTATATTTGTTATAAGGGCTTTGGTTTTTTTTTCTTCTTTCTTTTTCCTCCAGAGGGAGTGGGGAATATAGGAGGAAGAAAAATGAATGCTTATAATTTTTAAAAAGTAAAATAAAAATAAAGTTACATTTTTAAAAAGAGGAATACCAATTTAATAGCTGTATAGAAAATAGTTTGGAAAGAGGAGAGACTGGAGGCATGAAGACTAATTATGAGGCTATCAACTTGGGCCTAACCTACCTGCCCCTACTGTACCACATGTATCCTATGCTATAGACAAACAGTACTATTTAACATTCCCTGAATATTCTAAATTATGTTGCCCTGTTTTCATTCTATTTTATCTGACTGGAATGAATTCTCCTATCCCCACATATCCTCAGAGTATCTGAAGACCTATAAAGTGTTTTATATATCATTTACATCATTTGATCTTCATAACAACCCAGTGAGCTAGATATCATAGGTTACTGGGGGGTCAGAAAGGTTAAGTGACCATAGTCACACAGTCTCAAAGTTGAGATGTGGAATCTAGTCTCTTCTGCCTGCAAATTCAAAGTTCTTTATACTATTCCCACTGTTCTTAAAGAATAGAGAGTGGGGCACCAGTGTGGTCTCTTACTAGCTGGGCTGTGAAATTTTGCTCTTTACATTTATTTATACTTATGTATACAAATAGGGGCAGCTAGGTGGCAGAAAGGATAGAGTTCCAGGCATGGAGTAAGGAAGATTCATTTTCCTGAACTAAAATCTGGCCTTAGAGACTTACTAGCTGTGTGACCCTAGGCAAGCCATTTAACCCTGATTGCCTCAGTTTCCTCATCTGTAAAAATGAGCTGGAGAAGAAAATGGCAAACCATTCCAGTACCTTTGCCAAGAAAACCCCAAATGGAGTCACAAAGAGTCAGGCAAGACTGAAAAATGGCTGAACAACAACATACAAATATCCACTTAAAACTTCATAAATTATCAAAGAATGACCAGATTTAAGAAGTCAAAGGGATTGGAGTGACCTAGCCCAACATTCCAAAGGAATCTAATATCACAGACCTGAAAAATCATCCTACAGCCTTTGCTGAAAGACGTCCAAGGCGGGGCAAACCCATCACCTTTCAAGGCAAACCACTCCACTTTTAGATAGCTCTAATTATTGGGAAGTTTCTCTTGACATCAAGCCTCAATCTGTTCCTTTGCAATTTCTGCCAACTGCTCCTGGTTCTGTCCTCTGGGGCTAAACAGAACAAGCCTAATCCCCTTTCCACACAACAGCTTCTTAAATACTGGAAGACTGCTATCGAGTCCCTCCTGAGTTGTCTTTCCTCGAGGGTAAACACCTCCAATTCCTTCAGATTCAAGGCTCTTCACCATCCCGGATGCCCTCCTCAGTACACTCTTTAGCTTATGCCCATTTTCTTCTTAGGCCATGGTGCCCAGAACTGGACACAACCCTTGAGGTGGAATCTGATGAGGGCAGAGTACAGTAAGAGGATCCTCTCCTGGAAGTGAGGCCCCTCCCAATGCAGTCCAAGATTGTATTAGCTTTTTTGGCTGCACAGACTTATATTGTTCTTTCTGTTCCCTAAAACAATAAACTATCTGTTTTGGCCACCACTCTAAATTCAGCTTATTTTGATCTTGCAATTAAGGTTATTAAACTACCTGAGCCCAAATGAGGCAAAAAGCCTCCCTGAGCTGCAATAAGTTGAGAACCTTTATCTATTTTGAGGTGTCATCTCTCCTTCCCTTATGCATTCTCTGACTCCCCCAGGTTTCCTCAGTCCCACACCCTGAGACTTCCACATTCCCCAACTCCCAACCCCAGCTGCAGTTTGCTGCCTACTCTTCCCAGCTGGGGGTTGTGGAGGTCACAATAGCAGCTGTATCTACCAAGGCACAAAGCCATCTGAACCTTGAATCCTGGGGAAGGAATAAAAGAAGGGGTTGGTGAGGTCAGTCAGGGCAAAGAAATGGCTATGGGGGCCCCCCTGCACACGAACCCTTCTTTGTTGCCAGCTTAAAGTTAAGTATGCCGAGATTCCTCATGACAAAGACTACTTGGACATGAACAAAAAAAAAATGAGAGAACCAGTGCCCTACACCATGCAACCTCTCCCATTTTTGCTTATTAAGGCCTTACTCATCACAGATTTAGAGCTGGAAGAGATCTTGGAAGTCATTTAGCTTGCCCCCTGGCCTGTCTGCTGCTGATGTAGTTTCTACCCAACATATAGTCATTCAGTCAATAAACATGAATTAAACACTTCCTATGCGTCAGGCATTGTTATAAGCACTAGAGATACAAAGAATGGTAAAAGACAGTCCCTTTCCTCATGGAGCTTGCAGTCTAAGAGGGAAGACAACATACAGACTATGAACAAACAAGATATATGCAGGATAAATTGGAGATCATAATAAACAGAGGGATTTTTAGGGATATTAAGAAATACTTGGGTTGAAGGGAGAATTTTAACTGGGACTTGAAGGAAGCCAAGGAAGCCAGTAGGCAAAAATGAAAAGGGAAAGTATTCCTGGCATGGGGAAGGGCCAGTGAAAATGCCTGGAGTTGGGAGATAGAGAGTCTTGTTCAAGGAACAGCAAGGTCAGTGCCCCTGATTTGCAGTGTATGGGGGGAGGAAGGTATAAGGTGTAATAAGACTAGGGATATAGGAGATCAGGTTATGAAGGGTTCAAATGTCAAATAGAGCATTTTATATGTGATCCTGGATGTCAAAGGGAACTACCAGAGTTTATAAAGTAGGGGAGATGTGCTTTAGGTAGATCACTTTGACAGCTAAGTGGAGGATGCATGGGAGACAGACCAATCAGCAGGCTATCGTCATAATCCAAGCATAAAGTGATGAGGGCCTTCTGGAGGGTGGTGGAGAGAAGGGAAAGAATGTAAGAGATGTTACAAAGGTCTATGAGAAAACAATTGATCCCTTGATGGATTTGGGAGATGATAGTGACCTTGGTTGCAAGCCTGGGTGACTAGGAGGATGGTGGTACCCTCAACAGTAATAAGAAAATTAGGAAGATGAGAGAGTTTGTGGGAAAAGGTAATGGGTTCATTTTTTTCTATGGGACATCCAGTTTGAGATATCTGATAGGCAGTTGGAAATGTGATGCTGGAGATCAGCCAGAAGTCTTAGGGCTAGATAAGTGGATAGACTTATAGATAACTGATTCTATGGGAACTGATGAACAAGGGGAAAAGTATAGGAGAAGAAGAGAGGAGGGTCTAGGAAAGAGCCTTGTAGGACATCTGCTTAGTAAGCATGACCCAGATAAAAACCCAACAAGAAGTATGAGAAGGAGCAGTCAGATAGGTAGGGGAACAAGAAGAGAGCATCACGAAAACCTAGAGAGAAGACGGTATCAAGGAGAAGAGGGTGAATGACTGACAGTGTCAAAGGCTTATAGAGAGGTCAAGAAAGATGTGATTGAGAAAAGGCCATTAGATCTGAAAAATGAAGAGGTTGTTTTTGGAGAATGAAACTTTGAAGAACAAAACTTTGGAGAATGAAATTTCATGAAGTTGAAGAACGAGGCTGGAAGCCAGACTGTAAGGATGAAAGGAGATATAGGCATATCTTGTAATTGGCCTTCTTTGGTGACAAAAGGGAGGAGAGATATGGGATGATGGTTAGCAGGGATGGATAGAACCAGTTAGGGCTTTTTTAAGGATGGGGAAACATGATCATGTTTGTAGGCAGTAGGGAAGTAGCCAGTAGACAGTGATTTAAAATAAATGAGAGAGTAAAGAAGTTAGAGTGGGCAATGTCCTAGAAAAAATAGGTGGAATGGGATCGCTTCTGCCTGTAGAGGGGTTTGCCTTGGCAAGAAGAAAGGCCACTTCATTATGTGAGTCAGGGGTAAAGGAAAAAATAGTGGCAGAAGGCATCTAGGAGATGGGAGATGAGGGGGAGGGGAAAAAAGGAATTCCTGCCAAATGGTCTGTTTTTTTCTGTAAAATATGAGGCAAGGTTCTCAGCTGAGAAGCTGGGAGATGTCAGAGTATGGGAGGTTTGGGGAAAGACAAGTATAGAATTTTGCAAGTTTTTCTCTGAATTTATTTATATATCTTCTGGTTGTTCTAATTTTTTAAATGATTAATTATGCTATTTTCCTTGTGTTGAACCATACTTGCACCCCTGGTATAGCTCTTACTGTTTTTGTCTTTTTGCTGGCATTTTACTTAAAACATGAGCATTAATAGTCCTTAATTCTATAGTTCTTATCCTTTGTTATCCCTCTCTGATTTTTGTACTAACTCTATTCGTGTCATAAATTCCATCTCTAGTTTCTGTGCTGTTTAACTGGCTGGCCCTTCTCTTTGTTCCTCATTCTTAGAACCCAAAGTTCTCCTCAAAGCTCTAAGAGCCACCTTCTAGATGAAGCTTTTCCTGGTCTTCCCAGCTTCCAGTGCTTTCCCCAAGTCCCTCTATCTGCTGAGACACCCAGCTCCTTTACCGAGTCCAATATTTGTTTAAAAAAATCAAATGCAAACATGATCAGATCTTATATTTTCTATACATCACAGTCAATTAGGCGATCACAAAGACTGTCTATTGTTGAAAATCATCAGCAAAGCCTGCTTATTACTATCTCATGGTTTTTCTTTCCCACAATCCTAACCTCAAAGGATACCTTTGACATGGGCATAAACCAATCTCATTGGTTTACACAAAAATAAGAATAAGGGACAGTAGTTAATTACATCTCAGTCAATTATTTGGAGGAGAGAGAGTAAAGGGTTTTCTATATCTTTTTCTTTCTTTTAAAATCTCTCCCTCTTTGAAATATCTTGAGAAAGGATCCCCTATTGCTTTAAAAATCAGGCTATCTCTAGCACAAACTTCTAAAAGACAATCTGTTGCAGTAAAGAGAATTACTTGGGGAGAGAAAAACTAGTTTCAAATCTCATTTCCTTCTCCATCTAATTTTTACAGGTGAGGAAACTAAGGCAAACAGGGTTAAATGACTTGTCCAGGGTCACAGTAAATGTCTGAGGCCCAAATTTGTACTCAGGAAGATGAGGCACTATCCACTGTGCCAGCTAGCTACCCTTTGCCCATAATAGGTTCATAATAAATGTGTTTGGCTTGAAATAAGTGGTAAGGAAATTAAGGCCAGGATAATCGAAGAGATTTCCTTGGGTCACCTCATTGTAGAGCTTGTTGTGAATCAGATTCTTAATAAAAATAGGTGTTGAAAAAATTGTGAAAATTAAGAGTTCTTATGTAGTTAGATCTCAGTTGATCCTACTTTGACCTTAATAAACACTGAGATGCCCAGCAACAGGAATATTTCTAGGAATTCAACGGGTTCAGTGAGAAGCATTCACAAGATAATGCCAAGTGGAGACAGTGCTGAATTTCTATATGCATGCACATTCAAATTCCAAAGCATTTTTGCAAATTATTTTGCTCATTTAGCAAATTGGCATCTTTGACTCATATTTCTCATAGATTTCTCTCCTAAAACGTTCTCTTCATTGAGAATCATTAGAAGATTACAATTTGGTCCACTGTAATCTGACACTAAAAAGGAACATCACATCTCAGAGATGTCATTCAAATTATTTAAAGATGTTGAAATTAGGTAGTTTAACATTACAAGATTAAACATCCGGAGAGAGGTTTCCAGAAGGCCAGATGGAACTGGAATTCTGGAGATAGATTGGAATTGGATTTAGGAATTATAAGTATATAGGTAATTGAAATTAGGCTGCACTGATGGATTAGTATCACTGTTTTAGTTATTTTCAGTTATACTGCAGATGTAACAATGATCTTGTTGAACATATTATGCCTTTATGTACCATGTGAAAAGGAAACTAAGTCAACTTTCAATTGATTTTTTTGAAAAATATATTATGAAAATGAAAGAGCTGTTTAAAAAAAAACATAATCACAGTGAAGAACTGATTCAGGAAAAGCTGAATGTTTAAAAAGGTTTTAAACGATATCACAAACCAAGTCAATTTTTAAAAATCCAAACAAATAAATATTATGAATTGGCAATAAATATACATGATTAGGATCTTTCCTGGCTAAAGATGGATTGGCTTTCAAATTCAATCACCCCAATATTCCTGGATCCCAGAAATAATGACAAGTCATTAAGAAACATGCTATTTGCTAATCCAACATGATTTTGTGTTAAAATCCCTGAATTTTAGCCATATATTTCCAATCCATAAACTGGGTAATATATTGAATTCCACATATGTGTGGAATTCAATGAAACAAGTACCAGAGGCCTAAAATCAACAGCAAGTTAAATAATTTGATTTGACTGCTTGGGGTCATGCAAAAATTCGTAGTTTATGGGAGACATTGTTTTCTTTGAAGAGGCAGGCAAAGCCTTGAGTTAACACTTATTATTTGAGAAATGTTCTAATCTCCTCTGGGCTCTTTTATTTCTATTAAGTTTGGATAAATAAGGAAAGTCTAACATGTATTAAGATTCCCCCTACCTACATTACCATCAAGGAAAAATAAAATTCTAAAATAATTATCTAGATTTTTCTAAATACATTTGATGGCATATAGACTACTCAGAATTTGCTTATTGATTTTTCAAATTCCACATAGCATGCACAGTCTTTACTTTTAAGTTCTTAGCTATCTATTGGAATTACAAAAGTAATCAAAGCTTTTAAATAAATTATATATTGTATATTTTTCTGTACAAACTTCTACAACCTCTAACAGGGTGGAAAAATTGAATAAAATAAACTTTCGCCTTTAGTTTACAAGTTGTTCCTAAGTGATAACAGCCTAGAACCACTATAACTCTCTTAAAAGCCACAATTTGTGTGTATTCTATACATGACCTCTGGAGCAGCTAGGTGGCACAGTGGATAGAGTGCCAGCTCTGGAGTCAGGAAGACTCATCTTCATGAGTTCCAATCTGGCCTCAGACACTTAATAGCTGTGTGACACTGGGTAAGTCATTCAACCATTTGCCTCAGTTCCTCATCTGTAATATGAGCTGGAGAAGGAAATGGAAAAACCACTTTAGTATCTTTGCCAAGAAAACCCCAAAATGGGGTCACAAAGAATCAAACACAACTGAACAACAACAGCAACATACATAATCTCTAATTAGAGTTATACCATGCTAACAAAGTTCATCCTCGTTGTATTGCTTTGATGCAGTTTCAGCATTTTAATGTAGGCTAACAGACCAATAACACCTATTTTATGGATTGCCTCAATACAGTCTATCCTAGGCAGAGATATACTGAAACTAACAAACTTTTGTTTGTTACAATAAAGACAAACATTTCCTGTACTCCTTTATTTTCATATTTCCAACTTAGAAATATACTTCCTGCCTGAAAGAAAGAACCATCAGTGAGGGCCAATCTAGGGCTAGGAGTCAAGAATTGCCTTGAGAGATTTCTTTATAGGATGCTCCACATTTGCAAGTGCAGCTCATTCTTTGATAAAAATGGCCTTTCACTCAACTCCTAGAGTGTCACTCACAAAATAAGAAGTGAGAGAGAGAAGGGAAAGGAGGAGAGAGACAATTAGGTTCTGAATAGCCGACACAGCATGGGTAAGTTTCATGCATCAGAAAGGAAATGTAAAAATAATGAATATTGGAGTAGATCAAAGAAAAGCCATAATTCAACTACACAAGGTAATTCCTAATGAGAAGACAGAACTATCTTTATTCCCAGAAATATCTTTATCCTAACTCTTACCTCTCTATCCTTATGTCAAATTAGACTTTTTTTTATCTGAAACAAATGACTGACACACATCACAACAATGGAAATAAATTTAAATAAGGGAATAAACTAAGTTGGAATTAATAAGTAAATTATTGGGGTGGCTAGGTGGCGCAGTGAGTAGAGCGTTGGCCCTTGAGTCAGAAGGACTTGAGTTCGGACCTGGCCTCAGACACTTAACACACACACAAATAAAAACCTAGCCGTGTGGCCTTGGGCAAGTTACTTAACCCCAATTGCCCTCCAAAAACAAAAAACAAATAAACAAACAAACAAACAAACAAATAAATAATGAGTATATTATTAAGATGGCTACACTGGCCAAGGAATCAAAATAATTGGATTCTAGTTCCAGCTTTGCCTCTGTTTTACTTTTTGACAAGTCAACCTTTCTAGGTCTAATTTTCTAAATAAAGTGAAAGAGTAGGACTAGAAGTTTTCCTTCCAGCTCTTAAATTCTATGACTTTATTATATGAGGATGCAGTAAAAAAAAAAAAAGTTAAGCTATTACATCAGAGAGAAAAGACAAGTGAATGTTAGCAAATATGGAGGATTAATAATCTGATATAATTGAAAATAAGTAAAGATGAATAAAAATCTCAATTTTAAAGAAATTTAGACTTTAAAGGATATTTTAAAACCAGAATCAATGTTATATCAACTAGTCAGAAGCTGTTTTTTTCTCTTTCATACTATTTTCTTAAGCTTAAAGGTTTTTTTTTTTATACTTTCACCCTTTTTTTTTTCTGTTGCTCTATCTAAACAGAGGTAGGTTAGTAGCTTGTATGACTCACCTTTCAGAATTAAAACAAATTCTGCTCAAACTTAAGTAAGATGGTGACATTCTCATGGAAATATTACATTATAATGACCCAAGTCCTTGTAAATTTTTTCCAGTCTCTGATTCTTAAGAAAAATTCACATAATTATTTTGCTAATAAAAAAATGTGAGTTCACAAAGTTACACTCAAGCAAAACTTCATCTTCAAAATTCTTAGAAATTGGCATAAATGGTAATTTAAAATAAGTGTCTATTTAAAGAGCAGACTGGTTGACAACTACTTCTAATGATAAGCAGTTTCTTTTTGCCATTGAGGCATATTTTGCATAAAGGACAAACAATAATAAAATAATTGTTTCTATTTTTTTCTTTTCTTTTTTCTTTTTGGAGGGCAACGAGGGTTAAGTGACTTGCCCAAGGCCACATGGCTACTTTTTGTGTAAGTGTCTGAGGCTGGATTTGAACTCAGGTCCTCCTGACTCCAGGGCTGGTGCTCTATTCACTGTGCCCCTTAGCTGCCCCCATTTTTTTCTATTTTCTAACAAAATGCACATTAGCTCTGAATATAGTTCCTTTTTTTAAGGGAGAAAGCTTCTATTTAAAATATTTCCTTTAGTATATAGTTCATATTTTTCTCATTAACTTTAAATATTGCTATTTGTTCTATGCCATCTACCTACTAAGACAACATATCCTATTGACTAACCCAATAAATCCTTGTATTCACCAAGGATTAATGAAAAATTCTCATAAAATTATTAGGAGTACTTTAAGTATTTGTCTCATGAAGTATAGTATTCCAATTTTATACAAATAACCTTCTAAAGAAATGACATATCCATTTGAAATTTGGGACCTCTATTTCATTCAACCCTTTAATATTTTGTATAGATTATGATCTGTGCTATTCAAGGGAATATCTATCTCCCTGTAGCGGCAAGCACCCCAACATCCCCAGGGTGACTGCCAATATAGGTTCTTAGATCTGCTTTTCAAAAGGAAAGCAACTCAAAATGGGTTAACAAGCTTACTTTAATCAAACAAACATACATTACCTAGTTCAGGGGAAAAAGGTCAGCACCCCAAACTTCAGAGTTACAGAACTTACAGATCAAACAGACAGGCTTCCAAACTGTCCAACCATTATATCAATACCAAATCACAGTTACCAGAGAGGGAAGCATCAACATCTGGGTTTTCAAAGCCGGGGGGCTCTCAACAACGGCTTCCCAGAGTCTCATCTGGTCAAATCACACAACACTTCTCAAAGTGAGCCCCAAAGCAAAGCCTCTCCTCAGGGCTTATATAGCCTTCTCTTGGCTCAGAGAATGTAACAACCTCCTTGACCCACTGCCCAATCACAAAGTATCAAGGTATGGGCTTCCCTGAAAAACAAGCCTCCCACCACAGGCTCTAGGTGCACTTAAGCTAGGGGCAGGGAAGATCTTTAAATCTGCATTTCCATTACATTCGGCCCCAAGATCTTTCATGCCCATAGCATACACAATTTACATTTGAATTAGCACTAAAACATCTCTTAGGTCACATTTTCCAGATACATAAGAAAATCACAATATAATCTCAAAATACAATAGTCCAAGTCTTCCACTCATGGGACAAATGTTAACTCAGTCCACTTATCAGTAAAATCAAAAAATAGTCACTCTTAAGTTAACTCAATCAGTTACATCAGTTTTCAAAGTACAAGTCTTCCACTCATGGGGCAAAGTCTTGATTAGCTCAATTAGTCTCTTATCTGTAACAATATCTCAAAGTACAATTAGTCACTTATTCAATAAAGTCTTACTAAGAATGCCCATAGCATAGACAGTTAGCACTAACCATCTCTTAAGTCATATTTTCAAGGTACATCTAAAGTTACCAAAGTGGCCACAGGGCCTTAAACACAAAATACAAAGCATTATCATATCAATTCACAAAATACGAAGCATTATCACATAAAGTTCTCTTGGGAGGAGAGGGGTGTCCTTCCCACAACACTGCTCCAGCCCTTGCTTCCAAGTCCAGAGAGGGAGCTGGGCAACAAAACCAATGTGGGGTCCTTGGGGTGCATGGCACTTCACCCCACCCATCATAGTTACAAGTCCATCCTCCCCCTGGGTCCCAAACTGTGGGATGCAACAAGGAAACACATTCAGTGCCCCTGCTTTGCCACACAGTCCTTATCTTGTCCTGTGGCTGAACTCCAAACTCCTGGGTTCCTTCTCCTCCAGCAGAAGGCAGCAGCTCCAGGCTTCTCCACAGGTCTCCATGCAGGCAGCTCACCATTCCTGCTCTCAGCTCAGTGAAGTCAGCATGCAGGCCGCTCTCTCCTGCTCCATGGCTCCATAGAATCACAGCTACCACAACTGGGAAACAAACAATTATCCCAGCCCCCATACTTTCCTTTTACTCAGCAGATCCCATCCCTCGTCGCCATTTTGTAGCGGCAAGCACCCCAGTATCCCCAGGGTAGCTGCCAATATAGGTTCTTAGATCTGCTTTTCAAAGGAAAGCAACTCAAAATGGGTTAACAAGCTTACTTTAATCAAACAAACACACATTACCTAGTTCAGGGGAAAAAGGTCAGCACCCCAAACTTCAGAGTTACAGACAGGCTTCCAAACTGTCCCAACATTACATACATCAATACCAAATCACAGTTACCAGAGAGGGAAGCATCAACATCTGGGTTTTCAAAGCCGGGGGGCTCTCAACAACGGCTTCCCAGAGTCTCATCTGGTCAAATCACACAACACTTCTCAAAGTGAGCCCCAAAGCAAAGCCTCTCCTCAGGGTTTATATAGCCTTCTCCTGGCTCAGAGAATGTAACAACCTTCTGGACCCACTGCCCAATCACAAAGTATCAAGGTGTGGGCTTTCCTGAAAAACAAGCCTCCCACCACAAGCTCCAGGTGCACTTAAGCTAGGGGCAGGGAAGATCTTTAAATCTGCATTTCCATTACACTCCCTCAAATTCAAATCACAGATCTGTCCAAGCAGCCAAGGATTGTAGTATCTATATGTTTGTTATTTTATTTTCTTACTGCAAATAATTTTGCCATGAAAATTTTTGAACATACTGTTTGTCAACAGCTTTCTTGTCAAATAAATACAGTTGTGGGATCTCTGGGTCAAAGAGTATCAACAATTAAGTAACTTTTCTTGCATAATTCCAAAATGTTTTTTAGAACAGCCGAACTGGTTCTGAAGCTCCAGCAGTGAATGAGAATTTCTTCCTTTCATCCCTCTGACAATGAGTGTTCCTATCCTGTAAACTTTTGCTAGCATTTGGGGTATCTAGGGCTCTTCCCGTTGCCACATCTTCTAGAAAGTTGCAATCAGACCCAAAGTAAAACTTTCTCAGCTCTGTGAGCCTATTAAGTAGATCTTGGCATCACAATTAGAGCGCTGGGTTAAGTGAGAAGACATGGTTTCCAGCTGTGGTTCTGTTACAACCAAGTTATGAGACCTTAGACAAATCTTTTAATTTTGCTAGACATGTTTCTTCATATGGAAAATGAAGCAGATATATTAGGAGATCTTCAAAGTCCCTGAAAGTTTTCATTTTAAGTTTCTCTACTTAGATGCTATTCACTGTATTTTTGTCTTTTAATTGGTGAAAAAAGTTATTACGTATGTTTACAAAAAACATTTCCCTAGAAAAACTGACAACCCCTAATATGTAACCAGAAAGATGTTTGTTCTATACTTAAAGCCATAAGATATTACATTTTTAAAGTTAAACTTGGATTTAGATTATGAATGATGTCATCAAAGCAATTTATTACACTTGTAGGGGGAAAAAGATAGGAAATTTCCCCACTGCTGAAAGATCTGTGTTATCAAACTCAAATAGAAGCAGGGGTTGCAGCACTAAAGCTACCTAAGGATTATTGCAGCCCATATTCACTCTGCTGTTGTTCAGTGTTTTTCAGTCATGTCCGACTATTCATGACCTCATTTGGAGCTTTCTTGGCAAAGATACTGGAATGGTTTGCTGTTTCCTTCTGCAGCTCATTTTATAGATGAGGAAACTGAGGCAAACAGGGTTAAGTGATGTGACCAGGGTCACACAGCTAGTAAGTGTCAGGGGCTGGATTTGAACTCAGGAAGATGAGTCTTCTGACTCTATATATTAAAATTATCTATGTTCTATTGTATTTTTATATATTTCTAAAAAACATTTTCCAATTACATTTTAATCTGGCTCTATGATAGAAGCATTTGATCCTCCGGTGTGAACAAACTAATTTTAAGAAGCCACGTGATTGGGGCAGCTAGGTGGTGCAATGAATAGAGCACTGGTCCTGGAATCAGGAGGACCTGAGTTCAAATCTGGCCTCAGACACAACACAAAAAACTAGCCCTGTGACCTTGAGCAAGTCACTTAACCCCAACTGCCCTCAAAAAAAAAAAAAAAAGAAGCCACAGGATTATCCAAGGTCTATCCTTCTATTGTTAGTCATTTATATGATAACTTCTCTAAAAAAAAAGAAGCCACAGGATTATCCAAGGTCTATCTTTCTATTGTTAGTCATTTATATGATAACTTAAGTATTTCATTGTAGGCTGGAGATAAGGACTAGACACCTGTGATTTCATTGTTAAAAAGAACTTCTAAGAGAGGAAGCTTCCTCCACCAATTCAGATCAGCACTTTCTCTGCAATGTATAATTCTAGAGTTGCCTTGAGCATTGAGAGGTTAAGTGACTTACACACCAAGAGTCCCACAGTGAGTATATATCAGAAGCAGAACTTAAACTTGGGTCTTGCAGGCCAGTTCTCTACCCTCTCTACCATGCTGCTTCTTTTTATGCCAGCTAAAACTAAATCTTGGGAGATTTTCTAAAGTTTTATTAAATAAACCAAATCAAGAATCAGAAGATCTGCCTTGTAGTACCAGGTGTGATGGACTAACTGTAGATTCTTGGGCAAATCACTTTGTTTCTTTGTGTTTTCCCATTTGTAAGATGATGAAATTAAACCATGTCTCCATGGTGTAATGGAAATGCAAATTTAAAGATCTTCTCTGCCCCTCAGCCCTTTGATAGGCTTAAGAGACTCTGAGAACCTTCCTTGATTTGAAAATATAATCTGCCCCCTAATAGGCTGAATGTGGTCACATGGAGCCTGTGGCAGGAGGTTTGGTTTTCAGGAAAGCCCACACCTTGGTGCTTTGTGATTGGGCAGTGGGTCAAGAGGGTGGTTACATTCTCTGACCCAGGAGAATTCTATATAATCCCTGATGTGATGCTTTGCTTTATAGATTTAGACCTGGAAGGTGTCTTAGAGGCCATTGAGTCCAACGTACTTGTTTTACAGATGAATGAACTGAGGCTGAGAGATAGTAAGTGATTTGTCCAGGGTCACACAGGTAGTAGATTATCTGAGGCTGGATTTGAATTCAGGTCCTCTTAACTCCAGGCCCAGTGCCCTCTCTACCACACCACCTTTTAGATTCAAAATACTCTATGTACGTGACCTCATCTGATCCTAACCACAAATATCTTATGAGGGAACTACTATTCCCATTTTACAGATGAAAGAACTGTACCTCAAAGTAATTAAATGACTTGTTCATTGTCACACAGTTCAGAAGTATCTGAGGCAGGATTCAATCCAGGTCTTCCTGACTTGAAGTCCAGCACTCTACCCACTAAGCCATGCTGTCATCTTCCTATGTCTGAATATGGATTCTTTAGGTCAAGTATTTCAACCCTTATAAGTAAGGAATAAATACAACTGATCTCATTTGATTTGACCTAAAATGCATCAAAGTGGGCAAACTTTTAAAACTACAATGTAGTTTTACTAGTAAGCATTTTAAAATGTCAAGGGGAAAAATTTAACAAAGAAATACACTAACTTTAATAATAACAAAAACTGAACAAGTTAAAAAAAAAGATCAAAAAACTTTTGGCCTAGAGTTGAATCATAGAAACCTTACAATATCTGGTGGAACATATGGAGCAACTCCTTGAGGCTATTGCATTTAAGGATACAGAACTGGTCAGTATTATTTCTGGCTAGAGAAACCAGGATCTTGAAAGCATAAAATCTTGCCTAAACTTGCATGGGAAGATAGTGGCTGGTACTTAAGATTTCTTGGACCTGTGAGGAGATCAGTAGGACACAGTATTCTGGGCACAAAGTTCAAGGTGGTGAGAATTATGATTTGCATATTTTCTAGAGTAAAGATTAGAAACTAGCAAAATAAAAGCCAAAACAAAAAAAAATGTAAACTCTGTACCTAAGTTTAAGAAATCCGGGTGCCATGCAAAAATTTTTCGTGCTATTACAGAAGCAGTGCCAATATTGTTGCCTCAAACTAACATTAAGTTTTCATGCTTGCCCCTGACTGAGTATTCAGATATTTAGTAACTCTTCTCATAATTCTATGTAAAAGTAATGAACAACCAAATGAAAATACAGGGGGATGTTATACTTGTAATTTACTAAAGTAAAAAGGCACTTGGTCTGTTTCTTTCCCCCTAAGCAGAGGACAAACTTGGCAGCAGTTTAAACAAAAAATATAGCTCTGATTTAGCAATCTCTTTTAATTTTCTCTGTATTTAATCTTTTCCTCCATAATCCTTATGTACAGCCTACTGTCAGAAGAACTAATAAAAATCATTATAACCAGAGCGGTAGTAAGATATAGAAAAGGAAACAAAAATCCAGTACCCCCAGAGGGAAAAACTACAATTACAGAAGCAACCACAAGGAAGAACTAGTCTTAAAAAAATTTAATCCCAACAACTACGTAGCCACTCATAGAATGTTACTAAAGGCAGAACTACGCTACTACATTAGGGAAAATACATCAATAACCTCCAAAGTCCCATGTTTGTAGACTATGGGAAGCTCAACATCCCCAGGCCACAGCAGCAGGATGTCTATGAGATGAGCCAGAAAGAAGAATTTAAACTTTTGTCATTCACCTTTTTATAGTCTAGTCCTCTATGAGGGAGGTGAGAAAATGACCTTGACCAAATAAAAGAGCATCTATTTCTATGTGGTAGGTATGGCATGGTAGGTAGGGAGAATCTGCAGGTGGTTGTCCTTATTTTCTTTCTTTCCTTCTTCTATTCCCAATATCTTCTCCATTCTGGAAAATCCCACCAAATCAGAGTTCTGGATAACTGAAGTAATAAATTCCAAACAGATTTTCACAACTACCTAAGTCAAAATATACATAGAAGTCCCATATGTTATCGACACTTTCTTAATTGCATAGACACTTGACTCATCCAATATGAAGTCACTTGGAATACACTAACATTGAATCATTCAGAAAAAGTATTCAACTGAAGACCATGTTCTAGCAACATATGAACATTTCAGAACCTTTAAGGACACTGTTTTCCACAGCCTTTATCACTAGTCAAAGTTAAAAGCACCACATCAAAAATAGAAGCTTAATTATGGAAAATGAAAAAAACTACAGCACAGAGTTTTTCCCATATATCTTGATCCAGCGTTCAAAGTACCTGAACAAATAATAAGTATTCATGGCAATTCAAAGTTTCTTTGTATCCTTTTATTTTGGCAGGGGAGAGGGGAAGGAGGGGGCAATTAAAGGGTGAGTAGTTAGACAAACAGCAAAGACTGCCATTCATTCTATTCTGTACTAGGTGAGAGTTTCCAATAATCATTTTGTATAAAGGATATAAAATAAGAATGAAAACTCATATTTATACAGTGCTTTCAAGTTTACAAATCACTTTTTTTATACTGCCTTCCTGGAAGTTAGGTAGTACAAAATTATTCATATCCCCATTTTATAGATGAGGAAACAGACTAAGGCTAAATAATTTGTCCCTGATTACTCACCTAGTAAATATATGAAATGAGATTTGAATCCAGGTGTTCTATCTCCAAGTCCAGCATTCTATCACACTATTAGATAGAATTATTTTGTATTTACTTATCTTCATGTATGTTCTTTTCCCTCAATAGAACATAGGTTTTTTTGAAGGCAGGAACTATTTCAGCTTTTGTGTTTGCATTGCCAAGGCTTTGCACTTAGCAGACACTTAAAGTGCATGTTCAGTTGAATGGGGATTGAGTCAAGAGATCCTGCTGCTATCACTATCTTGCTATGTGATTTACTTGTCACTTAATTTCTCTGTGCCTCAGTTTAACTGATGAAATGATGATCACCATACCTACTACATAGATTTACTGAAAATAAATTAAAGGTGTGAAATTAATTTTAAAAAATTAATCATATTCTTAAAAGACAAAATAATAATAATAACAATAGCAATAATAATAATTGTCTAGCTATGAAATTATAATTTTGAAATAGTTCTTTCCTTTGGGTGTATGGCACTGAAAATTATTACATCTTATATGTGGTGATAACATTTTGACTTTTTATAGATTTTTTTCTTTCTTGCTTACATTATTTAATTCTTTGTCACAAGTCTGAATGAGGCAAAACTGTCTCCCTTTACCTATTTGCTAAGTATTGTAAATAAAATACAGTAAAGTTATAAGCCATTATCCGATGAGACAAAGGAAGAGCCATTCCATAAGAATAATTCTGAAAGTGAGGGAAATGATTTACATTTTAGAGGTTTCCAGTTAAGAGTATCCTTGGCTGACAGGTTACTTATTTGCATTTCTAGTATTCCTTTAAAACCCTCAAGTTTCCTTTGTGCTAGAAATACAAGTAAGTTAAATTAAAAATTGACCACACATGTGATCATCCTTTTCCCATAAGAAAAGAGAAGAAGTGACATATTAAAAGGTATCAGAGAGGGAAGGGCCTTCCACAATGCTCCATTATAATGCTTATAAAGAAAACAAGAACCAATTAAGTAAACCATGATTGGGGAAGGTAGGTGCTTTTTCTTCCTAGAGTGGACTGATAAAAAGAAAAAGAAAACAACAGGTAATGATATTAAAGAATACTTTAATTAAGACATATGACCACTGAACTATGCAATTAATTTTGAAACTAATCAAAGTGAAAGCCATCAATCGATCACCTGAGCAAGTGGTGGAAGAACCTCCTTGCGTATTTGCTGACTGGGTCTCTATATTCCAATATAGTTGTATCGGAGAGGGGTCTTGTTGGAGCATAGAAGGATCCAAGGCTTGCCTCAAGCTGTGCTGTGGAGTTCAAACAGAGACAGCACTGAGACAAGGGAAGCTGCTTCAATTACAAGCGAGCACTCATGTTTGCAGTCAGTCAGGTTTTGCCGACTTAGATGAAATATGAGCTTGTTGCAGGAAAGATGAAATTAAAATATGACAGCTGGTACAAAAACAAACCTGTGTATAAACTTTCACTTAAGGCTAAGCTGACAATGACTCTGATCAACAAAAAGCTGTCAAAAGTGAAGAAATCCATAATGAACCAACCTCTCACCGCAAATGGGTAATTAAAACAGTGACTCATCAAAGTAACATAGTTTGAACAAGTTTTTCCAGTAAAATCAACTCACAAACTTGACATTTGCTCTCTTTAACCAAAGGGAGGAAAAATTCTCTTTCCTGACAGGGGAGTGGAATCAGTACATTGTGCACTAATGCTTAAGTGAACAAATGAATACATGTATTAGACCTAGCACCACAATTATGTATAGGGAGAGTAGGTGTAGGCATATGGCTTATACAATGTGATTTCAAGGGCATCAAGTCCTGCCCATATGATCTGTTGACAAAAGCCAGAAATGTAAACAGAACGTTCTATTCTTTTAGTCTATAGTTATAGGCTATATTAAAATATTAACATTCTTCCAGTTCATTTATTTAGGTTGCTATCAGTCATTTATACTTTACTGAGAATGAAGCTTCCGTGGACATATTTTTATGGATCTTGGAGAAACTCAATTAGGTTGTAAGCTCCTTGAGGGCAGGAACTGTCTTTTGCTTCTTTTTGTATGCCCAGTGCTTAGCACAGTGCCTGCCACATAGCAGGTATTTAATAAATGTTTATTAAATTGAATTGAAGTTGAAGCCAAGGTAGTGGTGGGTGGCAGGAGGGATGGACAGTGAAGAACTAGAAGGTCAGTCACTACACCACAAAGAAAGGTCAAAGCCATGATTCTTCCATGAACTGGAATGATTCATTTTAGCATTTAGTGAAAATCTAGGCACAATTATGAAGTTTTTAGTTTGTTGGATCTGAAAGCATTGCTATGTACTCGGCCAAACTGTTGGTAAATTAAGTTTCTCATTATCTCACTTTCAGAGCGTAGATAGGCTGAATTTGAAGGGTATTTTCTCTCAAAACAGCAGTCAATTTAGATTAAAATGGAATATTGCAATGTGATTGCAAAAACAAGCTAGATCCTCTTTCCATTGCTTGTTTTCTTGACAATATGTTTTGTGCATCTGAAATGTTCCAACCTATAAGGAATACGAGTAACCACAGCACAGTTATAGATTCATTAGATAACCCAGCTTGATACTGAAGGCAGAAAGGAAGATCTCAAAGATAACTATAACATTATTATAAATAAAAGGGCTCACTGGGGTTCCTTAATAAAAGGAAAACATTGCCATGGCAAATTGATTAGATATGGAATAAATCTTGGCTGAAAAGAATTCTGAATTTTTAGAAATGTGTCTTGTCAGATCCATGGGGAGGAAAAAACAACATAACCACCTACTTATAATGTGCATATTTTCTATATTTGTTTCATATAAGTTTTATATGTTTAAGATATCCTTATATTGCATATTAGTAAATGCCCCTGAAATTTACATGCAAGAGCTAGTGTCCTTCTTTGTTCTCCCTCCTGAAGGCTAAACCTTCTTCCTCAAACTAAGTTTGGAGCCTTACTACGAAAGTACCATAATATAACAGCAAATGTCTTTGGGAACTTCACCACTCGATGGTATACATCTGATCCTAGAGTGTGCCCACCTGCTGATATCAAAAATATTATATTCATAACTAGCAGCAAAATGGAAGGGAAAGCGCCCTGGGTTCAAAGCTCAGGCCCGGCACTTACTGTCTGATTGTCAAATCCCTTAATCTCTCAGATTCTCAGTTTCTTTATCTATAAAATTAAGGGGTTGGACGAGAGGAACTCAAAGGTTCCTACCGGCTTTTATTAGCCGTGTGAGCTTGAGTAAGTAATTTCACCTAAGCCTCCATTTCCTCATCTCTCAAACAGGGATAACAGTCCCAACACTACCTACCTCACAAGGGTGGTTTTGAGGAAAGCTTTGTCTAACTATGTGGTACCATGTAAATGAGAACTATTATTCATTAGCTGCTAACATATTCTTTTTAAGTGGAGAGAAATATTGGAAGTAGTCCGAACTGGTTGGATCACTGCCACAGAGCAAGTTGAGCAAATGCCCATGGTGTAGACTAACCAGGGCAGTGGTTGTTGTCACTTTCTTTTGGGTCTCTAAAGTTACTACAGTGAAGGCCACCTTCATGATAGCAGATGAAAGTCCCCTTTGCCCTTCAAGATAGTCTAACCTTTCTATAAGTGGAAAATGGAACAACACTGAGCCAGTTGTGGGAGTATCTAGAAATACTCCAAGATTATATGCCAAAAGATTAAATGAGCACCTTCTGTGATATGGAGGCAATTCCCATGTAATGGGAAGGACACCACATTCAGAAGTAGAGGACCTGGTTTCTTCTTATCCTAGCTATGCCATTTAAAACCTGTATCAGCTTGGGTCTTCTGGTCTCAAATGACTCAACTGACTATATTTATTATTTTTTTAAAAAGCAACTGTGTATTTGACATTAATTGAGTAAATTAACAACAAAGGAGGAAGCATTGAACATGGTATGGTGGAAAGCATGTTAAAACTGAAGTCAGAGAAAGTGGATTAAATCCTGATTTTGCTGCTTATTATCTGTGTAACTTTGGGTATAGCCCTTAATAATCACCCATAATAATAGCATTTATATAGTGCTTTGAGGTTTGCAAAATGCTTTACAAATATTATCTCATTTAATCCTCATAATAACTCTGGAGGGAAGATTCTATTATTATCCCAATTTTATAGATGAGGAACCTGAGGTGAATGGAGGTTAAGATACTTTCCAGGGTCACATAGCTAAGGAAGTGACTGAGGCTAGATTTAAACTTGGGTCTTTTTAAAGCCAGGTCCAGAGCTCTATCATCCACTGTATCACCTGGCTGCCTGAATCTCTGCTCTTCATCTATAAAATGAAGAAACCAGGTGAAATGACCTCTAAGTGCCCACCTAGCTTGATATCTATGATTCTAGGATCATAGGATTATAGAAATAATGTTGTACCCAAAATCAGATGGGCTGGGTTTAAGACTAGTCTCTGCAGCTAAACAATATTTAGTAAATATCATAACCTCAATGAGCCTTAGAATTGCTTGCTTTACTTACTGATGCTCTTGTAAGGATCAAAGAAAAAATAACTGATTAAAATGTACATACACACACATATATATTTCAGATGGAGAAATAGGCAGGCCTAGTATGTTACAACTGTTAGATTTAATATACACTTAAAAATCAAACTGCAATAAGTTGACAGTTTCATAAACAAGGCTTTTGTTTGTTGGCGAGTTTTAAAGTTCATAATAAACTAGAAGATTCAAAAACTAAAACAAAAGAAATAGGATGGGACAGTTAGCTGGTACAGTGGATAGAGAGCTGGCCCTGAGCCAGGAGGACCTAAATTCAAACCCAGCCTCAGACACTTATTAGCTGTGTAAGCAAATCACTAACTGCCTCCAAAAACCTAAAAAAAAAACCACCATCAACAAAAAGGATGAAATTGTTTCATAGATATGATGCACTAAAGAATTACAGTTTAATTCTGACCTTCTCTCTCTGGTGATAGCCTTTGTCTAAGAAGATGGTTTACAATAGCACTCATACTCATGTAACACTGATGACCCATAGTATTCCAGTTCATGCTGCTTAGGACGCTTATTGCTTCATGGATCTCATCATAACGAATATATTGATGGATGAGGTCTACGAGACTCAGTTGTCCTTTTGTGAAGATTCCTGCAACAGAAAAATTTAAAACCAGGTGTGGGGGAAAAGTAGGAAATAATGACAGCCACTGCATTTTTAAAACCTGGTCAATTTGCTACTAAAAGTGTTTAGCATTTTATTCTAGCAATTTACTAATCACATTCATGTCTTCTAAGCTATATAATTAACCAATTAATTGCTAAAAACAACACATAATCTAACAAAATATCAGAGTATCATAGGGCAGTAATGGTGACCTCGAAGAGAGTTAATTACCTTAATTTATTGATAAGTATTCCCAATCAAAGCTTCTTTCTAATTTCTTAGAGATAAAAACCTTCCCAACACTTAATTATCACACTTGCTGTTCTTTTTCAAAATTAACATTAGGGATAATATTGTTCCAAAGTCATATGAAATTTTCAGCATAATACCTATTTTGACAGACATCATGGCTATACTTTCCCATAAAAGAGTTTGGTACAAAGTACATGCTTTTGCTGATTCTCTCAAATATATGGAAATTGACTTTAATTCCCATGATGAAGGATGGGGAATCATCTTAAAGAAACCAGTATGGATGCATAGGAAACCAATAAACCAACTTAAGATCAAAGGGGAAAAAGGACTGGTACTTGTACTAGATAGGAGAGTGATCATTGTTGACAGAGAGGGCAGAAAAATTCAGCTCATTTGGTTTCTGTTTTTCTACTGAGGAGCATTGTTTTTGGGCTGGAAAGAACAAAACAAAAATATCTGATAGCAACTTGAAACCTAAGATAAGTAAGAGAGTACCTACAAAAGTGTTCAAATAAATTGGGACAAAGTAAAATAACTAAATGTATTACCTTATACAATAAGCCTTATATGTCCTTAAAACTTTTTTAATATGCACCATATCCTTTAGTTGTGATCACTTGTTTTATACAATTCAGCACTGAGTTCGCAAAACATTGACACTTTTAATTCATCATGAAACCATATTTGTATCACATTGGAAAACATATTTTTTATAAATAGTCCATTTTCCCCCAAAATCTTTTCTTGGTTGTGGCCCATCAGTTTTCAGTGGAGTTTTAATCAGGCAAATTCCAAGGGCAATGAAGCATATTTATCTCCATCTTGGATAACTTTCTTAACCTTCCACAACTTGTGGCATAGAGCAAGGCCATGCTGCATACAATATTCAATCTCTACTTGGGAATTTCCATAATTCTAAGTCAATTCTATTTTTCAGCATATCAATATATTTATTATATATCACTAATACCTCCAGACCTAATGGAAATAAAAAATTGCCCAAACATTATTTTGGGTGAATGTTTTAAAGTCTAATGGAGATACTAATATATTATATGCTCTTCTGAACTTCTGACAATGGTTTTGATACACCCTTAAGTAGAAAAAAAGCAAGTTTCTTCAGTATAAACAACCATTTCCCAAGCTTTAATACTCTAATTTTCATATTTCTTGACCATAATAAGTTGTTGTTTCTTGAAAGAAGTGGTTAGTAGCCTTTTAAGGAAAAAAAAAAACTGGTCTTTTCACTGTTCTTCCAACTTCAAACCTTATTGTAAAGGAGTCAATAACAACCACACCACCTGCTTGTTCCCTCTGAAAATCTTTGCTTATTTTGGAAGATAATTAGGTTGTTTTGCAAAGTAATTTGTCAGTTTTTAGTTTCATTTTAACTCTTCAACCATGCTTTCCTTTGTACTTTGATGCAACTTATTTGGTTTCAATGTAGACTTGAATAATCCTTGAAACTCTTGATTTCTATACCAATAGCCTTTGTGATATCTCTTACAGTTATTGAAATATACTCTTTAAAGAGTTATAAATTTTTCATACTTCCTTGAAGTAATATCTATTCTTAAAAACCAAAGAATTAAAAACACAACATAAGAGAGCAATTAAAAATGTAGATATATCATGATCCCCATTACTTAATTGACAGAGAACTAATTAAACGTGGGGAAAAAAGATAAATCCAGTTTCATCTGGTTAAAGTTAGATACTCTGAGTCAGCCTACTCTTGCAGAGGCACATACATGACTATTCACAAAATGGAACCATGTCAAAATTATTGCTTGTCTCAAATAATTCAGACATGATGCTATCTGAAGAGTCTTTTGAAGATCTAAGGACTAAACTGTATGCCATGTAATAGGAAAAAATTGTTAATATGATTGTTAAGGTGCTGCCAGTATTATGCAAAAGACTATGAAGAATGAGAGAAATGCCACAGGTGGGTTTTTTAAATGTTAAAGGTATTTGATGTTCAGTCATTTCAGTTGTGTCTGACTTTGTGACCTCACTTGGAGTTTTCTTGGCAAGGATACTGGAGTGGTTTGCCATTTCCTTCACCAGCTCATTTTACAGATGAGGAAACTGAGGCAAACAGGGTTAAGTGACTTACCCAGGGTCATACAGCTCGTAAGTGCCTGAGGCCAACTTTGGACTCAGGAAAAGGAGTCTTCTGGCACTCTTTTCACTTTGCCACTGAAATGCCCCTAGTTTTAATGGTAGGGGCTGTTTTTGTACTCTTAGTAACTAGCACAATTTTCTTCACATTGCACGTATTTAATAAATGTTTCTTAAACTGAATTGAACTACTGGGGTCCAAATAAAAGAGGTTTCTTACATTTAGTTTGGATCATGCATTTTCTACTATAGTAGTCCTTCAATGGCTTTTCCCACACGGCCTATTTTTTTTCAAATTTCACAAGGCATTTTGCTTACATATCACTTTTTCCATTCAACTGAGATATATTTTATAACATTTGCAAAACATGTCACCAATAAATAACACATCAAACAGCAATGATGCCAACAAGGAAGAAAAAAAGGGATCGGCTGAAAGAGGCTGATATAGATGCACAGGAAACTCATTAGCAAACACAGTTTTTTTTTTTAAAGACATGGAAAGTGCTCAAAAGAAGAACTACAAACTCTTAACTAAATGAAAGACAGCTCCAACTGAGTAATAATTAATAAAATAAATGAGTATTGAAACACAAAACACTGAGCTTTCACCTCACATCCATCAAATTGGCAAAGATGAACTTAAAAAGTCTAACATAATGGACAAATTAGAGAAGCAAGGAAAAAAAATCACTTGTTAGATTAATGGATGAGAAAAAAGTTCATGACCAAACAAGGGATAGAGAAGATGATAGGAGGGAAAACAGACACTTTTGATTACATAAAATTGGAAAGTTGTTGCACAAACAAAACCAATGAAGCTAAAGTTAGAAGAGAAGAAAGTAAATGGGAAAAAATCTTTGTAGCAGGTTACTCTGCTCCCTCAAAGGGTTTTATATTTGATCTTGGAGGCAATACAGACCATTGGAGTTTTCTAACTAGAAAAGATGACATGGCCAGACCTGTGGTTTAGGAATATCACCTTGACTATCTAATGTAGGATAAACAGGAATAAAGAGAGACTTGTGGCAGGAAGATGAATTCATAGTTCAAATGAGAGATAATGAGGAATGACCTATATCAGGTAGAGGCTATGTAAAAAGACAGGAGGCAAATTCAAGAGATCTTATGAAGGTAAAATTGACAGGCCTTGGCAACAGATTGGATATGGGGACTGAGAGTGAGGAATCAAGGCTAACACCTAGGTTGCAAATGTGGGTAACAGGAAAAATTGTGGTGCCCTCAACAGTGATAGGGAAGTGTGGAAGAAGGGAGAATTTGAAGGGGAAAAATGATGAGTTTAGTTTTTGATATGTTGAGTTTAAGAGGTCTACAGGATATCCAGTTGGAGATGTCCAATAGGCATTTGGAGATGTGAGACTGGAGATCAGTAGAGTAGTAAGGAATAGATAAGTAGATTTGAGAAACATCAGCATAGAGATGATCATTGAATCCATAGGAATTGATGAGTTCACCAGGTGAAACTTTATAGGGAACGAAGAGAAGAGAGCTCAGGACAGAGCCTCATGAGACTCACAATAGGTATGCCCTGGATGAAAGCTATGGCAAGGACACTAAGAAATAATAGTAAGATAGGCAGGAGGAGAACAAGAAGAAAGTATTTCATGAAAACCTAAAGAGAAGAGATTATCAAGGAGGAGCTGATTAACAGTATAGAGGTGGTAAAGAGACCAAGAAGGATGAAAACTGAGAAAATCCCATTAGAATTTGCAATTAAGAGATCATTGGTTGCTGTGGGGAAAACATTATCAGTTGAATGATGAGGTAGAAAGCTAGATTGTAGAGAATTAAGAAGACAGTGAGAGGAGAGTAAGTAGAGGCACCTATTGTAGTTAAGCTTTTCAAAGAGTTTGACCACAAAAGGGAGGGCAGACATGGGTAATAGCTGGTAGGGAAGTATGGATCAAGTGAGGGTTTTTTGGTGATGGAGGAGACATGGGCATGTTTGGAGGCTATAGGGAAGTGGCCAGTAGAAAGAGAGAGACTGAAGATAAGTCAGAGAGTGGGGATAATAGGGCAATCCATTGGAGGGGATGAGATGGGATGGGATAACTTGTACATTCAGAGCAGTTTGACCCGGCAAGAAGGGACCCTTCTCATGTGAGATATTGGAAAAGGAGTTAGTGGCAAAAGAAATGTGGGTGAAGTGAGGTAAGGATGAAGAGTGAAGAGGGAGCTCTCAGCAAATAGCCTCTATTTTTTTCAGTAAAATATGAGGTACATTTTTCAGTTAAGAAGGTGCTGAGATGGAGAACCATGAGAGCTTTGGGGAGGGATGAAAAGTTTGGAAGAGCCATTGCATTGAGTGGGCTAATGAATACATTTGTTTCTTATTTAGTCATTCAATTATGTCTTACTCTTCTTGTCCCCATGAACCATAGCATGCCACATCCTTCTGTCTTCTGCTATCTCCTGAAATCTGTCCAAGCTCATGTTCATTGCTTTAATGACACTATCTATCCATATCACCCTCTGCCATCCCCTTCTTCTTTTGCCTTTATTCTTTCCCAACATCAGAGTCCTTTCCAATGAGTCCTGTCTTCTCATTATGTGGCCAAAGTATTTAAGCTTCAGCTTCAGTATTTGTCCTTTCAGTGAATGGCCAGTTAATTTCTTTAAGTACTTATTGATTTGATCTCCTTGCTTCCCAAGGAATTTTCAAAAATCTTTTCCAGCACCATGATTTGAAAGTGCTGATTCTTTTGTACTTAATTTTCCATATAGTGCAGAGGTGGAGAACCTATGACCTTGAGGCCACATGTGACTCTCTAGATCCTCAAGTGTGGCCTTTTGCTGGAATCCAAACTTCATAGAACAAATCCCCTTTTAATACAAGGATTTGTTCTGTAAAACTTGGACTCAGTGAAAAGGTCACACCCAAGGACGTAGAAGGCCACAGGTGGCCTCAAGGTCTCAGGTTCCCCACCCTGGTTATAGTGCAACTCTCACAGCCATACAATACTACTAGAATAACCATAGCTTTGACTATATGGACCTTTGTCAGCAAGGTGATGTCTCTGCTTTTTAGTATGCTATCCAGATTTGCCATAGCTTTCCTTCCAAGGAGCAAGCGTCTTTTAATTTCATGGGTGCAGTCACCATCTGCAATGATCTTTGAGCCCAAGAATATAAATCTGACACTGCTTCCATTTCTTCTCCCTCTATTTGCCAGGAAGTAATGGGAACAGATGCCATGATCTTCTTTTTGTTAATATTAAGCTCCGAGCCAGCTTTTACACTCTCCTCTTCACCCTCACCAAGAGGCTTCTTAATTCTTCTTCACCTTCTGCCATCAGATTGGTATCATCTGCATATCTGAGATTGTTGATATTTCTCCTGGCACCCTTAATTCTGGCTTTGATTCATTCAGCCTGGCATTTTGTATGAATAAATTATTGTTGTTGTTGAGTTCTTTCAGTCATGTCCGACTCTTTGTGACCCCATTTGGGGTTTTCTTGGCAAGGGCAATGAGTAGTTTGTACTTTCTTTCTCCAGCTCATTTTACAGTTGAGGAAACTGAGGCAGAGTTAACTGACTTGACCAGGGTCACACAGCTAGTAAGTGTCAGGGGTTGTATTTGAACTCTTGAAGTGAATAAATTAGGGAGATGTAAAAGGATTGACTTGTGGTACTGAGGGCCCAGTTGAAGACATGTAACATAAATTTGCAGTATGCTTAGTTCACATGGTTTCATTATTTTCTCCAGCTTCATTCAGCAGCACATTGTAGGAGCAAAGGCAGAAGATGGTGGGAGTGATCAAAGGCTGAAACTTGGTATGGCAAGATTGGCTATACAATAAGTGTAAGGGGGTCAAGGGGAAAGGGGAAAAGAAGCTTTTGCACAGGCCCACTATATGCCAGGCATCATGCTACGTGGTTTTTTTTTGACAAATGTAATCTCATTTAATCCTCATGGAGGTAGGTGCTATTATTATCCCCATTTTACAATAGAGGAAACTGAGGCAATTAGAGGTTAAGTGACTTGCCCAGGATCACACCACTAGTGTTTGAGGCCAGATTTGTACTCAGGTCTTCCTGATTCGAGGTCCAGTATTCTATCCACTGGGCTACTCAAGAGAGCAAAGTACAGAGTTGAACTTGGATAAACATAGGGAAAGGAGGAGAGTATAGCTAGTGTAAGTACAGTGGCCTAGGAGAGAAGTGAGGGGTCAAGGGACAGAAGGTCACAGCATGTATAAAGTACAGGGTTTGATAATAGAGAGGCAGAGGTGGACTGACAATAGATTGTGATGAGATTAGAAAATTTCAGAGTTCATGACCACAGAAGTGGTACATTTGTGAATGATGGCATGATCATATTCATGTGGGGCTAAGATGGGGTGGAGGTGGAGGTCATGAGGAATGAATAAATTGAGGAACTGTGAGGTTAGCATGTTTCAGGGAGTATCAATAGGCATGTTTAAGTCTCCTTGTATATGTGGAGTTGATGAGGAGGGAAAGATTTCGAAGCAGGCCATGAATGCAGTAATTGGAAAAAAAAAGAAATGTTGTGTCTTGGAGGATGGCAGTTACACAAATTTTGATATAGTGGCAGATGTGGATGAAGTGAACTCCGGAGGAAAGGTTACTGAATCATGGTGGTGGAGAGAGAACTTAAAAGTGGCAATGGGGAGTAAGGGGTATTCCAACACTCCTCCTCCCCCGACATTGAGTCAGAGGGAATGAGTGAAAGTCTGGCCAGTGCTAGAAAGGGAGGCGAGGGAGGCTGTGTCACGAGAAATGAGCCAGGTCTCTGTGAGAGCCAGAAGACTGAAGGGGTAAGAAAGAGAAAGAGTTAAAATGGAAGCAAATTTGTAGCCCATGGAGCAGGTATTCCAGAGAACACAGTGGAAGGGATAGGGCATAGCTTTAGCATGAGATATTGTGGTAGGGAGTTGAAAGGGATAGAAATAAATAATCAGACACTGGTATACAGGGAACAGGACTAGAATGATGACCACTAGGGGTTTAGAATCATGGGAATGAGGAGGGGTTGACTGGAGGCAGTTTGTTAACCATAAAGGAATGAGGTTAGATAGATTGTCCTTAGTGGTTGACCTCATGGTGGAATATTATACTCTTCCAGGATGAATGTTTATATTCTGTAGTTGTCTTATATGCCTATAATTAATTTAGAAGAAATATAAATCTTGTCAGTAAATCTCCCTTTTAATTGCAAACTTATTGGAATCCATGTGACACAAAGTGATCCTAATTTTGTTAAAATTAAATATTTGTTAAAATATCTTATAAATCTTCTCCAGTAATGATACCAACAATTAACACCTTAGTAGAGAAAAATCAATGAACTAGATGTTCCCTGACCTTGTCTCGTACTCTTCCTCTTCCAGGCATTTACAAAGATCTCTAAAGCCTAGAAAGCCCTCCCCTTGCAATGTGCCTCTATAGCTATTATGTTCCTTGAGGTCCAGATCATGTGCTACCTTCTCCATGAAGTTTCTCCTTGCTCCCACTGAGCAAATCTGTCCTCAAATTTTCCTCAAATTCAGAGCATTTTGTCTAAATCATTCATTTTGTTCCTGTCACATTTGCTCTCATATTATATCTATTTGCTTACAGTTCCTTTCTCTCCATATGATTCTAAATTTCTTGAAGGGAAGGATATGCTATATTTTATCTTCAAACCCCGAGAATGTAGCATAGTTTCTTCATAAGGACCAGAATTTAAGAGTACTTTGAAGGGCCACATTTCTACAGAGTGCATATTTATTTTTATTCACATGGCAAAGAAAATAGTTAGAAGGATGGAAATGTTTTATTTCAAAATAAAATTATAATATTTACTTATATTTATTTGTATGAAAAGTGTATTGGCACAGGTAGAAATTATAGTAAAATTATTGTTTTAAAAATCGTATCAATTCATGTGCCTAGTTGTTTCAGTGTCAATAGATATTTACCAAATATGTTGTTTGGTCAAACTGGACCATTTGCTAGTCTCCGTACGTGATATCCCATCATCACCCTTCTTGACTTTGGACAAGCTTTACACCATTTGTGGAAAGTTCTCTCTTTTGACCTCTCTGTCATGTACTTCATAGCTCCCTTCAAGAGTCTCCTTGAGACCAATTTCTTAGCAGAAAACTCTTCTAAGTTCCCCAGGTGTGTTGTTTAATTTGATCATTTGGACCCATAGCCCTTTTCTAACCCAGATACTCTTAAGGAGAATACAGTTCATATAACTAGGCTGCTGTTTTTATTACATCATCTTTTGCAAGTGATGTACTATATGTGTGTAGCTCTCATCATTGAGGGTGCTCCCTCCAACAGTGCACAATATGGCCCATTCATGCTTGTCCTGTGTGATTCTTCTCTAATTCCTCTTATAAATTCTCCATAGATGTCTACTCAAGATTCTGGAGTATTCTAGGGAAGTTAACCATATATAGGTACCAGTGCTAATTGGTATTAAAGGGAATACCCTTTAAGGTTTTTTTTTTGTTCTAAGAAAAATCATCATCATAACCAATGGATATATTAAAAACAAGCAAACCTCAAAGGAAATTGTTACAGAGTGGATAAAAGAAAATAAAGGGTTAAGTACTCGTCTAAATTTTTGTGTTCCCATTTACAAATTAGCTATGCTAATAAAGATAGTTAATAAAATGTCATACTTATAGATAAAGCTTTACAGAGCTCATTTTAGTCTTTTCATTATAGCTACTCTTGTTTCTTTTTTTTTCTTTTTGGGCAATTGGTTAAGTGACTTGGCCAGGGTCACACAGTTAGTATTTGACATCAGATTTGAATTCAGGTCCTCTTGATTCCAGGGCTCTATCCATGGCACCACCTGTCTGCCCCCTACTATTGTTTCTTTTTTTTTTTTAAGCAATTGGGGTTAAGTAACTTGCTCAAGGTTACACGGCTAGTCATTATTTATGTGTGGTTGCTCATTTTCTGAGGCCAGCTTCGATCTCGGGTCATCCCAACTCTGAGGCCGGCGCTCTTACTCACTGCGCCACCTAGCTGCCCCTGCCCTACTGTTTCTTAATCGCTTAATCGCTCTCTGTTCTGTGTAGCTGCTCATGATTCAAAACTGGAAAGTTTATATATTATATATTCAATGAAAGAACTGAGATTCAAAAAGGTTTTGGCAGACTACAACTAGAGGTGTCATCAAATGAAATAAAATTTAGGACAGGTGAACATCTTGGAGATGGACCCATGATGAAACTTTCTCTGCTGATTCAGCTAAGGACCTTCTCTGTCTCTTCTGGTCATAAAGAACTGCCTTACAGACTGAGAGGTATAGCCCAAGATCATAGCACTGGTATTTGTCACATGAGGGGCTTGAACTCAGGTTTTCCTTACTTCAAAGCCAGCTCTCTATACTCTGCCATGCTATATTTCAACAGGATGATATTAGAAAGGAAAAAATGAGAAGTCTTACATTTGGGCTGGGGGAGAGGGGAAAGGGAATGAGTATTTTATACAGCACCTACTACTTGGCAGGCACTATGCCAAGAACTTTGCAAATATTATCTTCTGGTCCTCACAACAAGCCTTGGAGGTAGGTGGTATTATTATTATCATTTTACAGTTGAGGAAATGGAGGCAAATAGAGGCTAAGAGATTTGCCCAGGATTACGCAGCTAATAAATGTCTGAGACTAGATTTGAACTCAGGTTCTGACGGCAGGTCCACCACTCTATCCTCTGTGCTATATAGATGTCTCTAATTGGGTCTTAAAAACTCAATTATACATGTGTAGGATGAGAGAGACATGATTAGATGGTAGAGCATGTGAAAAGTAATTGTAGATTTTAGCAGACTCTATAAATGAGCTAAATTAAGATAAGGCAGCAAGTAAACTTAATGAGAGCTCACTGATGGACAGTGTGAGGGATGTGACAGCCCCCCCCCCGCATATACTGCTTGTTGATCAGACCTCATATTCTCACCCAAGAGCCACGTTTTAAAAATTGCATTGATTCTGCAGGGACAAAAGGGGAAGGGGTTGATCCCAAAGAGCAACACTGCCACCCATGGGTAGCATTCATAGGAAAGGAACTGATACCAACAGCGAATACCTATAGGTGTGGGGACTCCATTGTCCCTACCTCCCCAGACGGCATATGGTGAGTAGCTTGAATGCAGAGTGGGATGTCCATGATTCCAGCTCAGGTCATGGGCTCCGAGCCACTCAGTGACTTACTTATATAGAGTTTTTGGACCAAGAGCTGACATAGTGCTAATTTAGGACCCCTCAATCACCAGTAAGGGAAGGCACTGGGACACCATGGTGTGGATCACTGAAATGAGGGTATTCCCTGACCTGCCTAAAAAGAAGGAATGAGGAGGGCTGCACTTAGCATAGTGGCTTACACATAATAGGTGCTTAATAAATGTTTAATGAATGATTGATTGAATGAGGGGCAGGAAGCCAAGAAACAACACTAACTGTGCCAAAATGTAATGGCAGCTGGGAAGGTGGAGCTGCCAGGTCTTCAGGTTAGTTACAGCATAGCTTACATACATTCTGGGGACTTGGAATGAACCAGTGAAACCAAGTTTTACCAGGTCACGGGTACACTCGATTACATAAAGAGGGGGCTGATCAGAGGGTGAGGGAATTCAAATCCAAGCCATATGAGGATCTATTAAAGGAATGTGGAATGTTTAATGTTAAGATTAAGAGGGGATAGTATAGCTATCTCCAAGTCTGGGACAGGCTGTTATGTAGAAGAGAAGTCAAGCTTGCTTGGTCTCAAAAGATAAGATGAGGAAAAACAGACAGACACTGGGAAAAGTTCTTAACAATGAATGCTGTACAAAGTAGGATGGATCATCCCCCTTGTGATTCATGAGTTATCCATCTTTGGAAGTCTTCAAGTAAGGGATGAATGTGGCCAAAGTTTTACTAGAAAGTAGTTTCCTAATTCTGCCTTGTGTTGAACAAGATGATCTCTGAAGGTCCTTCTTTTTCAGGATGATGAAGACAGTTATAATTGTTAGGTGAAGGGATTTTAAAGGCTTAATGATATTAAATAATACATTATGCTGCCCTTCATACGTAAAGACAATGCAGTTGACTCTCTGTAAATAACACATACTCTTTGGCTACTTTTTTTTCTTCCAGTAACAATGATAAAATTTTACCAATGGCATCATTCACACTTGTGCCTCAGTAAATGTGAGATGTCTGGTCAGCTTTAAGAGGAGTGGTAGGTAGCAATGAAACTGAATTTTTCTCTATGGTGAAATCAACTGACCTATGGATTCAAAATCAAAGTCCTGGCTTAATTACAACCTGGTTCTACTATATTAATGACTGAAAAAAATTCCCTTTTAAATTCTGGTCAATCACAGCTAAATTGTAGGCCACACCTTTAATGTCAAATTTTCCAAAGGTTTGCACAATGAACACCTGAAAAAAAAAAACAACCCAACCTCATAAATATGCCCTGAGTAAAGTGTACATGCAACTACCTGTTTATGTTTGCAATGACTTAATTTATACATGAAAAATCCATATGAATGCCCAGATTTAGAAATAGGTTAGTACAAGAAAAGCACGCATGTGCTGCAACTAGAGCAGATGCTAATAAATGTTAAGTCTTTAGTTTTATTTCAGTGTAACTTTTTATGGAGAAAAAAAGATGTTAGGTGTTAGATCTGATGCATTCACTATTCTGAGAAAGAAAAAAATGACTAATCATAGCATAGTAGTTATTAACCTTATTAATGCATGAAAACTGGCAAAAGAGAAAGATAACTATCAATGCAGCACTGCATAATTTGACCTTTAAAAGATGCTGCAAGATAGGAACATTTCCCCAGCCTACAAAATTCTTAATGAGAGGAAAACAAATTTAAAATGATATATTTCAATTGGAGAGGTCACCATCTTCCCATCTGGGAGGCCTGGTTTTTCTTGGATGTTAGGCTTTCAAGAGACCTTCTTGGGAAAAAGAGGTGACAGCCAACTCATTGCCTAATTGATTTAGGAATAGTGCCCAGGGAGATAGTCCAATTAAGTCTACAAGCCGGCAATTAGCAGGAAGGCCTCTAAATCCCTGCACTGAGAGCTTGTTTGCTTTAGTAAGAACATAAATGTGCTAGAGATAGGCAGGGAGAGCTGGGCTTTCTGGAAAGCTGCTGTGAGTAGTCCCACAAGGGAGGACTGAAGAAAAGCTAGGTATACTGGGCAGGGAGCCTTTTGCTTAATAGTTAACTGGGTCATTTAGATGATGTATTTTTTTTTGTAACAGACAACATGTAAAACATCAAACATCCACTTTGTGTTGAATGTGGAGATATACAACTGTCAAACCTGTTGTTGGGCAAAGTGGGGCTGGATTATTTATCTTACAATAAGTGACACTTGAAACACTTTTTTTTTTTACCTTCTCAACATTCTTCTTGGACAGCAACAACATTTTGGGTATATTCAGGTACATTTTCTATTATTTGGAAAAACAGTACTCCAACTACAATACAATAAATCTGTTGACTAATAGATAATTGTCTTTTAGCTCAAATCTTAAAGTGCTACGTAAATGTTAGTTATTATTATTATTTTAGGTTAATAAAGTCAGATGAAGTAAATTAATTTAATTTCAGGAGCTAAAAATGATTGCCATATTGCCTAAGTCATTGTCTCCTAGGAAATTTTATATTTTTGTGTGAATTGGCAATGATCTAATTAATGAGATTCATACAACAATTTGTAAAAAGAGGAGCTAAGTTTGTCAGAATTTAAAAATGTACTTCCTTTCTATTTGCACCTGACCATAACATGTATGATAACCATGCCATTTGTAGAATGGATAGAGTGCTGGGCCTTCGATCAGAAGACCCGAATTCAAATCTAGGCTCAGACACTTACTAGCCATATGACCCTGGGCAATTCACTTCACCTTTGTTTGCCTCAGTTTCCTCTATTGTAAAATGCTAATAATAATTATACACAAATGAGATAATATTTGTAAAAGTGCTTAGTACAATGCTGGCACACAGTAGATGCTATATAATTATTCCTTTTTCTTATGCTTATCTATCTCTCTCATTTTGGGTTTTATTATATATTCTTTAGCTTTGATCACTGACAGCACCATAGCACTAAATTGGAAGCCAAAGAGCCTGGCTCTAAACACTGACTTGATAAACTATCGTGTGTAAATCATCTGATCTTTCTGAGCCTATGTCTTCATCTATTTAATGAAAAAAGGCTAGGTCTCTAAGGTCCCTTCAAGGTCTATGGGAAAGAGTCCTGACTTAGAGTCAGAAGAGACCCAAATTCAAAGTCCTACTAGAACACTAGCAGTTTGACATACTTTACTTTTCCCTGAGCCTCAGTTTTCTCACCATTTACCTATCATATTCTGCTTCATGGAGTTTTCATGAGGATCAAATGAGATAATATATGGGAAATGTTTTGTAAGCTTTACATCACTATGTAAATATCAGTGATTATTATTGCTGTTGCTTAAATGTTAAATGATCTAGCAGAGGTTTCCAGTACTGAGCATTTTTGTTTTTGTTTTTTGGAGGGCAACTGGGGTTAAGTGACTTGCCCAAGGTCACATGGCTAGTTTTTGTGTTAAGTGTCTGAGGCTGGATTTGAACTCAGGTCCTCCTGACTCCAGGGCTGGTGCTCTATTCACTGCACCACCCAGCTGCCCCATTACTGAGCATTTCTGAGAGGATATAATTAGAATTACACAGGATGAGAAAATATGGATGATTTACAATCTGTATAAAGGGGTGAAAAACTCATATTTATAAGGTCACAGATCTATCAAAGTATTCTCAGTAAGGATTTTTTTTTAAATGGATACATTTCATACTTATTTTTAAAATTCAAGACATTTTTGGTTGGGATGCTTTGCTGAGAACTGTATTAATTTCATTTTTCAACATTCAGGAATTCTGATTATGGCAACACACAAATCAATGTAATTATTGTGATAAATGTCTGAAGTCCCTGTTGGGATATTAATGAAATAATCTTCATAATGAAACCACATGTAGAAAGGATAAAGCCTAGATCGATTTGATCAAAAAGTGAATGTATTATGGGAATAGTTTTACACCCTTAATTCTAACATGAATAATAGAAACACTTTAACTCATAACTTATCCTTTCCTTTTACTCACCTAGTTTAAACAGGAGTACACCTAGAGGCCCTCTGTCAAACCTAAGGAACAGGAGATCATGAATGTCAATACTGTTTGGAGTCTGAGGAACAAGCTGAGGAGCTGTCCACTGCATTTGCATTAGGCTACTGGAGACATCGAAATGTTTACTAAGTTGCAGGGTCTTCCTTGGGGAGCAGTCTTCTGCCAAAAGCTGCACTTTAACAGGCGATAGTGCGATGTCAAAAATCTGCAAATCCCCTTGAGAACTTCCAACTAGTAGGATGGCCCCGCCTGGGTGGCAACTAATGAATGTGGGCAAAATTTCAGCCTGAGCCAACAGAGTCACTCTTCGGCGGGCTTCATAGAGAATGATTGAAGAATCTTCACAGCCTAGAATTAGTTTGTCTTCAGCAATACTCCTGCAGCAGCTGATGGCCTTTGATCGTAGTGGTATTCTGGTGACTGTTACACAGTGGATTTTGTTCCGAACACACTCATAAACGCAGCTGTCAGCCATGGGTTCTTTGTCTACACTGATAGAGTGCTCTACTGTGTGCACCTGATAAGGCTGATTAGTGCTAAAGCTAGCATCAAGTGGATTCCATTCTGTACGGATGAAACTCAGAACCTGTATGAAAAAAAAAAGTATATTCAGATAAACATTTATTTTCTTCTTTCATTGCATAATGTGCTGTATATTAACTAGTGTGCTAGCATCTTATTAGAAACCATTCCTTTCCCAATTTGAACTCAGCAATACAAAATTTAAACATAAAAATAAAACAGCAGCAGAAATCGAGTTTATCATTGAAAATATTGGTTTAAACTTTTTTGGAAGGTTTACAAAAAGCATAAAACAAAAAGACCTCAGCAAATATCTATGCACTAAATATATAATGTAACTAAATAGTCTAAATATGATAATTATTTTAGGCAAAAGAAATAGAAATGGCACCAAAATTTCTAATGCTACTTGTTTGGAGAAAAAAGATAGACCCAGAGAAGTTGAATAATTTGAAGGCACATAGGTAGTAAGCTTCAGAGGTGGGATTTGAACACAAGTCCTCTGAGTCAAGAGCTAGTATTCTGTCCACTGTACCACACTGTCTCCCATTACCATACTTGCTATCAAACAAGTGAATGTAAATATTAATGATTATTTGGGATAAGTAGGGAAGAGATCGTTTGTTTATAATACCATTCCCTGGACAATGTAAATATGATGCTATAAGCTTCAGTGAAATTTTTTTTCTTCTGGGAGCTGGTGGTGATGGCAATGGTACAGAGAAGCGTTCAAGAAAAGAGCACGGAGGACAACTAAATTGGGGGGTAGGAGAGGGTGGTAGTGGCTTTAGGATGCTAGAAGATGTGTGGCCAATCAATCAGTCAATTATCAATCAATAAACAAAGTTATTAGGTATCTACTTTGTGCTAGGTACTAGGGATATGGAATCCAAAAAATATAGTGCCTGCTTTCAAGAGGTTTACATTTTGTTGTCCCCCCACCCTGAAACCTGGCCACACCCCTTTGGGGTCTGGAGAGGGAAGGTGTTTCCCTAGAAAAAGAGTTCCATGGTGGTATGACCCTAGCGAAGACTCATAAGGGAAGTGGGTAAAGTCACATAACTCAAGTAGGTGGAGGACCAACCACAAACCATGAAACTCTCAGGAAGATGATTTGCCTTTACTCTCCAGAATCCCTATTTCTCAGGAAGGAAGCTTGCCACCCTGAATGCCAGTGCCCTGGGGCAAAGACTCTACCCTAGTTAGTCATCAAAGATAATCATTCATTTGTTTTTAAAGTAAGAAAAAAAATTATAGGCTAAGGCCTACTGACTATTACAGGCTGATGATACTGGTGACACAGGAAATTTTTAAAAAATAATTTAGTAACAAAAGGAAGAAACTAGTTAGACAACACTATGGAGGGAAAAGAGCACTGGACTCAAACTTACATACATGACCCAGGTGGCAGGCTTGGAGTGAATCAGTCATGTAACTCAGGAAATTAATTCATTTTGGTGTCTGTTTCCTTGTCTGGGGGAAAAAAAACCCTCTTTTTCTGCCTATTTCATAGCTTGGTATGGATCAAAGAAAATAATGTAAAAGCACTCTGTCAATAACATCAATTGAATGTATTATTAATACTATCATCAATACTAATCATCCTCAACCAGTACTATCATCAATACTAATCGTTCTCAAAACAAGAAAGAACAAAAAATATAACAAAGGAAGACTGTGATGGTAGCTCATATTTACGTAGCATTTTGAGATTGATGAAGAACTTTTCCTACAATAACCATGTCAGGTAGGTAATAAATACTAATTTGTATGTGCCAAGCACTTAAGACTTATACCTTCCTCTCAATAACCTGTGAAATAGACAAATATTGTATTGAAGTAGACAACCCTGTGAAGTAGTGCAAATATTGTTATTCCAATTTTTCAGAGGAGGAAACTGAGGAGCAAGGAACTAGTAAAGTCACATGGCTAGCTAAATTTGGGATGGATTTGAACTTAGGTTTCCTAAAATGCTCTTTCCTCTATACCATGCTGCCTCTTAGCAAAAAAAAAAAAAAAACCACTAAGAATACTGGATATTCATTTTAATCACATACATACATATATGTAAGTACATACATATATACATTATACATACACATATGTATATTTATATATGCATATAAACATCAATGAACAAAACTCAAAACTAAAAAGTAAAAGTAGGCACAAAAATATCTCTTTATTGAAAGATATTTGTCCCAATGACAAATATCTTGGTTAGAAATTTCATAATCAGAGGCTAAAATAATATGAAAGGTGTGTACTCATGTGGAAGATGAATTAGACTTGTTCTGCATAGTCTAGGAGTAATGGTTGGGAAATTACAGGAAGATTCAATATAAGAAAACTATCCTAATAATAAGCATTATTTAAAAGTGGAATGGCTGTGTAATTGGAGGTTTTCTTTCATATTTTTAAAATGGTGCTACTTTTCTAAACTGTAGTATATGCTTGTAATGGAATATTATTGTGCAATAAGCAATGACAAGCAGAATTGTTTTAGAAAAATTTGGAAAGACTGACATGAACTGATGCAAAGTGAAGTGAGAGGAACCAGGAGAAAATTGTATGCAATAATAGCAATATTGTACAATGAAGAACTGTGAATGACTTAGCTATTCTCAGCAATACAATGATCCAAGACAATCCCAAAGGACTCATAATGAAACATGCTATTTTCCTCCAAAGAAAGAACTAATACTATCTGAATACAGACTGAAGCATGCTACTTCTCTCTCTCTCTCTCTCTCTCTCTCTCTCTCTCTCTCTCTCTCTCTCTCTCTCTCATCTTGTACAAAATGTCTAATATAGAAATGTTTTATGTGATTGCATATGTATAACCTAAGTCGAATTGTTTACTCTTTTGGGGGGAATGGGAGGAAGGGAGGGGAGGACAGAATTTGGAACTCAAAACTTTAAAAAATGTAAAAAAAAACCCGTTTTAACGTGTAATTGGGGAAAAATAAAATATGCAAAAGAAATTCTGAACTTAACACCAAATAAAGCGAGCATTTTCATATAAAAAGAACAGAAAAAAGACCATATATGAAACTATGAATGTTTTATGAACATTCTAATGTTTTTCTAATATATTCAACATGCTATCTCCAAAGCTGCCCTACTTGACTGTATTTTCTATTGACTTTTGCTCTGTTTCTTCTATGCATTTTTTTTTTTAATTTTTGGAGTCCCATCACCTGTTTTACCCTCCACAAATTGAAAGAAAAAATAAAACTCTTGGATCTGATCTGCAGACTTAAGTAAAACAAATCCCCATATTGGGCATACATTCTTAGATACACATTCTAGAAATGTATGTGTCATTCTGCACCTTGAGTTCATCACCTCTCTGTCAGGAGGCAGGTAACATGTTTTATCTTTTCCTTTGGTATCACTGTTCATTATATTGATCAGAGTTCTTGGGTCTCTCAAAGTTGTTTTTCTTAAAAAAAAAAGTCATTGTTACTAAATAAATTATTCTTTTTCTGCTCACTTCATTTTGTATCAGTTCATATAAATATACCCAGGTTTCTCTGAAATGATCTCTTTCATAATTTTTATGATACAATAAAATTCCATTACCTTTATATACAATTTGTTCCATCATTTCCTTACTGATGGCTACCCCTTAGTTTCCCAACCTTTGCCACCACAGAAAAAGATCTTATATTTTTGTATATATAGGTCATTTTTGCCCTTTTTCAGCTTTTTGAGGGTAAAGGCCTAGTAGTAGAATGATTGAGTCATGGGGCATATAATAATTTGGTGACCATTTTGGTTATAGTTCCAAATTACTTTCTAGAAACTCACTGTTCCACCAACATTGTATTAATTTGTCTACTTTCCTTTAGTGTGTACAATTGTCATTCTTTGTCATTTTTGCCCAGGCTATAAGTATGAATTAGACTATTGTTGTTTTAATTTGCATTTATCTTGCCATCAGCATTTGGATCATTTTTTCATGATAATCGATTGCTTCATTGGAAAGTTGCTCATTCATCTCCTTTGTCCATCTCACTAGAGACTTTTAATAGACAGCTGGATGACTACTTTGGGGGAACTCTATAGAGGGAATTCTTCTTTCAAGGCTGAGTTGGACTAGATGACCTCCGAGGTCTGTCTCTTCCAACTGTAAGATCTAAGACTCTTTGATTCTAAAATAAATTTTTATATTTGATATATAGAAAATGAATTACAGGGCATCTTACACACACTTTCTCTCTACACACTAGTGTCTGATAAATCTGCCAGCACATGTCTCTGCTCAAAAATCTTCAATGACTCCCCACTGCCTACTTTTGCCTTCCATTCAAGGCCTTTCATGATTTAAGACCAATTTATCTTTCCAAATGTATCTCCTTTGGCTTCCTTAAACATACAATATACTCCAGTCAAAGGAGATCACTTGTTGCCCGAACATACTGCTGACTTCCCACTTCCTCATATTTGTTCATATTGTTGCCTCTGCTGCCCTTTCTCTCCCTCCTTTGTGAAATCACATGAATCTATTAAAAGGAGGTACAAATACCTCTTCTTCTCTGAAGCCTTAGTTGATCCTTAAGCCAAAAGTGATCTCTCTGTTCTCTGAATTTCTTTTTTTTGTATTCCATCCTTATTTTAATTTTATAAAGAAATCACCAAAAATCATAAAAAAAGTGGTACCATGTTAAGGGAATTCTATTCTTTTTTTTCCCCTTTGAACAAATGCTTTATTAACTTCTGTTTTACATCATTCATTTCCACCAGATTTTGAGTTACAATCATTTCCCCCCATTTTTCCCCTACCCACCCTCCCAGAATAGCAGTCCCACAAGATATTGCTTCCTCCAATCTGCTCTCTCCCATACCTTCTCCCATACCCCCTTCGACTCTTCCATTGGAGGAAGGTGAATCTTTGTGTCCCAATGCCTGCACATCTTATCTCCCAGTTACAAGCAAAAGAGTATTAATAATAGTATTTATATATATTTGAAACATTTAATCTTAAGACCCTGAATTTCAGATCCATTTCTTTCCTCCCTTGTCACCCATTCCCTCTGGGGAGATAAGTAATACAATTTATGTTGTACATGTCTAGCTATGCAAAACATTATCATAGTAGATATATTGTACAAGGCTGCTTATAATTCCCTCCCACTCATCCCACCCCCCCACTTGGCTATTCCCTACATGATCCTGTCCCTCTTCTATAGTGGGTACTTCCAACCTCCCCTCCCCCCAAGGATGCCCTCCCATCCATCATCCCTCCTCTCATCTCCCTTCCCCCTATTCTGCTGTAGGTTGAGATATCCCATTTAGTGTGTATGTCATTCTCTCCCAAATTCAATGAGAATGTGATTTTGCCTTTTTTCCTTCCTATTCTCCCCCTCCCTTGCAACCACTTCCCCTTGCTTCTTCTACATGAGATACTTTACCTACCCTGTCTCTCCCCATCTCCTCTTGCCACTTTCCTCTCTCACCTCATAATTTCACCCCTTGAGTATCCTCCCTTCCCAACAAATTCAACCTATGCCCTCTATCCATATATAACTGTAACCATATGCACACACATTCACATATGTATTCATATGACCACACACCCTTCTTCCATTATTCTCATACTGAGAAAGGTTTCCTCAGCCACAGTTATTGCTTTTCCATATAGGAATGTAGATAGTTCAACTTTGATAAGTTCCTTTTGATTTCTTTTCCCTGATTACCTTCTCAGGCATCTCTTGCTTCTTGTGTCTGGATGTCAAATTTTCTATTCAACTCTGGTTTTTTCCTCAAGAATGCTTGAAAGTCCTCTATTCCACTGAATGACCATATTTTCCCCTGAACCAAGATACTCAGTTTTGCTGGGTAGGTGACCCTTGGGTTCATTCCCAGTTCTTTTGCCCTCTGGAATATCATATTCCATGCCCTTCGATCCCTCAGTGTAGAAGCTGCCAGGTCCTGGCTATTCTGATTGTGTTTCCACAATATTGAAATTGTTTCTTCCTGGCTGCTTGTAGTATTTTCTCCTTGATCTGGGGATTCTGGAACCTGGCTATAATATTCCTGGGAGTTTTCTTTTTGGGATCTTTTTCAGGAGGTGATCTGTGGATTCTTTCAACCTCTATTTTGCCCTCTGGATCTAAAACATCAGGGCAGTTTTCCTTGAGAATTTCTTGAAGGGTGATTTCTAGGTTCTTTCTTTGATCATGGCTTTCAGGTAGTCCAATAATTTTTAAATTGTCTCTCCTGGATCTATTTTCCAGGTCAGTGGTTTTTCCCATGAGATATTTCACATTGCCTTCTAATCTTTCATTTGTTTGGATCTGCTTAACAGCCTCTTGATTTCTCATAAAGTCATTAGCTTCCATTTGCTCCAGTCTAACTCTGAAGGAATGAATCTCCTCAGTGAACTTTTGAGATTCTTTTTCCATCTGGCAAATTCGACTTTTTAAGGCATTCTTCTCCTCATTGCCCTTTTGGGCCTCCTTTGCCATTTGAGTTAGTCTATTTTAAGGTGTTGTTTTCCTCAGTCAGGCTGTTGACCCTCATTTCATACTTTTCCTGCATCCTTCTCATTTCTCTTTCCAATTTTTCCTCCACTTTTCTTATTTGATTTTTAAAGTCCTTCTTAAGGTCCTCTATGGCCTGCACCCTGCTCATGTTTTTCCCTGGGGCTTTTGGAGCAGGACTTCTGACCTCACAGTCCTTTTCCCGCTCTATGCCCCCAAATAGGAGTCTAGGGTTGCATTTTTCTGTTTCCTTTGCCTTGGCATGTTGCCACTTAATTACTTGACTTTTGGGCTTGTTGCCACACTATGGCTCTGCTGCCAGACCGGAATTTTCGTCCGGAACATGTGGGGGACAGCTTCCGTTTCTGGAAGCTGGAAATCCACCCACGACCTCCACCCCAGATCACAATCCAGATCCAGGGAGGTTAAAGCAAGAGCAATTACCCCCCCCCCAAGACTGATTGCTGGATCTCCCTACAGTTAGCAGGCCAGGAGCTGGAGCTGCCTCTGAAAACTACAAAATGGAGTGTCTCCTCAGAGCCTTCTAGCCCCCAGGGGAGGAAGCCGACGCATTCCCCAAATACTGGTCCCAAAGTCCATAGGACACTAACCTCTCACTTTGTCCTAGGCATGTCTATGTTGATAATTCTGGAATCGCCACAGCTGCTGGTGTTCTGGGGTCTCTCCAGCCGGCTGCTGGCCCTGCCGCCCTGGGGCTAAAACCTCGGCTCACGTGGACCTAGGCTCGGCTCGGCTCCCTGCGCTCTGCGCGCGCTGCCAGCTCCCAGACTGCTGTGCTGGTCCTTCCTGCAGGGCTGCTGGGCTGTCCTCAACAGGGGGTTAGCTTCTCTGTGTCGTTCTTTGGGTGCTGGGGCTCCAGAAGTTGTTCAGAGTCCTCTTTTACATAGTTTGGAGGGAATCTGGGGGCAGAGTGGCTTGGATGAGCTGTTTCTACTCCGCCATCTTGGCTCTGCCCTGTTCTCTGAATTTCTATAATGCTTTCAACCTTTCTCATGAAATTTAGATCCTTCTTGCAATATACCTGTTTGTGTACTGCTCTTATCATCCTTAATAGACTACAAATGCCTTCAAGGTACAATCTTGGTAAACCTCACAAGAACTAGCACACTGCCTTTGATATAATAGGCATTCAGTAAATGTGTGTTAAATGAAAAAAAAAGTTAAATGCTAATGAAAATAATATCTGACTTCCTAAAAAGGAGTTCTATTTCCAGGATATCAATCAATCAACAACCACTTATTACATGCATAATATGTGCCAGACACTGGTGAAACAAGAAGAAATAGGTAAAACAATGCCTACTCCCTGAGTTGAAATTCTAATGGGGGCAGAGGAAGATGAGAAGTACAAATAAAAACATACATGTAAATATAGGCTGAATAAATACAAATATGTACAAAACAGTTAAATGCAAGATAGTTTGGGAGGGAGGGGCAATATTTGAGAGAATCGTGAAAGGCTTCATGAAGAAGATAATATATGAGCTGAGTAAAAGGAACAGAGGCAGAGGGAATGAGGGAATGCATTTTAGTCATATGAGATAGCCAGTGCAAAGGCACAAAAAACAACAGAAGGAATGTGAAGAACAGCAAGAAGACCAGTTTGTCTGGATAGTAATGTTCAGTGAGGCTGGATGAATAGGTTGGGGACAGGCCGTGAAGGGCTTTAAAAGCTAAACAGAGGAGGTTATTTTTTATTCTGATGGATAAAACTCCCACTGGAGTTCAGCAAGGAGGGAAGCAGCAAGGTAAGATCAGAACTTAAGGGAAATTAATTTGGCAACTGTGTTTCTCATGGGCTAGAGGAAGGGGAAACTTAAGGCAGGCAGATCAGTTAGGAGGCTGCTACAGTAAAGGAAGTCCTTTTCTTTTTTTGGAGGGAGGAAGACAGGGCAATTGGGGTCAAGTGACTTGGCCAAGGTCATACAGCTAGTAAGTGTTATGTGTCTAAGGCTGGATTTGAACTCAAGTCCTCCTGACTCCAGGGCCAGTGCTCTATTCACTGTGCCATCTTGCTGCCCCAGTAAAGGCAGTTCTTAAGCAAAGAATCACTCTGCTATAAATGAAGAGTGTGCCTTATACTTACATCTCTTGAAAGAACCACAGAAAAGATAATAGCAAAACTATTTCCCAAACTCAAAAACTAATGGATGTTGCCAATTTAATTAATTTGTTTATGTGAAAGAATATGAGAAAAGAGAAACTTTAAAATTAAATTACTCTGTAACATATCTTTCAAAGAGATAATGACAAATCACAAATAAACAGTCAGATGGGGGGATTTGGGATTAAAAAACAAGAGGAATCAGAATACTATTGCAGTATTACATAAATGAGAAAACCTAAAAAAAGATATCACAAACAAAAATTCCAACCAACTGAGGTGTGAATTAGTAAATATTAATCTTAAGGATATTAGATTAATAATCTAAAATTCAAATGCATCTGTGATATCATCAATTTGGGAGTTCCCTTTGATGATTCAGAGAGCAACTCATCCATGCCTGCCCATCCCAGGCAGCTCTTGTTTATGTTCTCTCCAAAGTTTGCCAGATGGGGTCTTCCCCAAATACTGGAGGCCTATCTTGATTTCTCCCAATACCATGAGGATCCCAGGGGAACACTTTGGCTGACCACCTGTCATCTCTCACTCATGCCAGCCCATCTCCTCTCCCAGGCATAGAAATCCTTCATGATTGTTCTTTTTCAGAATAGTCCACTGATATTTTGCAGCCTTCTCACACTCATCATGCATCTCTACATTTCTATTGGTGTGATACTTGTTTTTAGTTCAGAATCAGTGGCATACCAGGCCTTGTTGCCAGGTAGCAACTCATCAATCACCAACCAGTATTTATTAAGTACCTACTATGTGCTAGTAACTACGAAAAGCTCTGGGGATACAGCAATTTGTAGCAGCAAGCATCCCCAGAGTGGCTGCCAACACAGGTTCTTAGATCTGCTTTTTTAAAGGAAAGCAACTCGGGGCGGCTAGGTGGCACAGTGAGAAAGAGCGCTGGCCTCGGAGTTGGGATGACCCGAGATCGAAACTGGCCTCAGAAAATGAGCACCCACACATAAATAATGACTAGCCATGTAACCTTGAGCAAGTTACTTAACCCCAATTGCTTAAAAATAAATAAATAAATAAAGGAAAGCAACTTGAAATGGGTTAACAATCTTGCTTTAATCAATCAAGCATATCATTTAGTTCAGGGGAAAAAATCAACACCCTGAACTTCAGAGTATACAGACAGAAGTTAAAGCAGATTACAAGAAAACAGAGAAACATTTCAAGCAGACAGGCCTCAAACTGTCTGACCATTACATCCATACCTAATCACAGTTACCAGAGAGGGAAGCATCAACATTTGGGTTTTCAAAGCTGGGGGGCTCTCAATGGCTGCCCAGAATCTTGCCTGGTCAAATCACACAACACTTCTCAAAGTGAGCCCCAAAGCAAAGCGTCACATCAGGGTTTATATAGCCTTTTCCTGGCTCAGATAATGTAACAACCCTCTTGACCCACTGCCCAATCAAAAAGTATCTCCTGAAAAACAAGCCTCCCACCACAGGCTCCAGGTGCACTTAAGCCTATCAAAGGGCCTAGGGGCAGGGAAGATCTTAAATTTACATTCCCATAACACAATTCTACTTTAAATGTCAGTAAAAACCTGGAGAACTTGTAGTCAGTAAAAAGGCTTTGTATTTCCCCCAAGCAATCCAGTCCTCGATCTACCTCCTTTTTAAGGCTGAACCAAGCTCACTGTCCATCTGCACTATCTGTCCCAAATTAATACATTGTTGAACACACTCTATAGTATGTTAAAATGCATGTAGGAATCTGGATAATAGATGTTCTCCATCTATTTGGTCTTCTCTGTATATATGAATAAATGGATCAAATACCTTTGAATGATTCCACCTTTTTTTTATCTTATTTTACCTAGCTATTTACATCTCCCTGGTTAAAATGCAAGCTTACTGAAGACATAGGTTGATTTTTGCCTTTTTTTAAAAAATTTCCAGAGCTTAGCACAGTGGCTGGTACATATAAGAACTTTAGAAAAGTCTGTTGACTGATTCCTCATTTCTTCCAGGAGGCTTGATGCAATCAAGACCTATTCACCATCCACAGGGAATCTCTACTTGACCTGGACTCCCCCAATCACAATGAAGGCATAGACTTCCCTGCTTTGTGCCTCACCTGATTTTTTACAATAAGCACATGGGATCTTAGTTTGTTTCAGCTAACTGAAAGATGATAAAGGTGTGAGCCATTTTTGAAAACTGCTTGCAAAAGCCTTCTTGTTTTTTATGAATGTTCTTATCTAGGAGGACTTCAGGCTGTGCATTGATGACTCCTGTAAAGATTTTCTATAGAGGGAAGAGTAAGTCTATAGGTCAGTAGTTATTGACTTTTTTCTGTCACCTTTTGCAGTATTAATAAAGTCCAAAATTTTCCCATTATCTTTGTTATTTTTCCTTGCATCTTATACCTTGTACATCAGTCTTTTTTGATGCTTTCACAATTGTTCTCCTATGAGTATAAATCTGTGTTTCTTTTTCTCTCCCTGTCTCTAGTAGGCAGAGAAAAGCCAAATGAACTGGGCAGCTCCGCTACCATTACATCATGTGTCCCAAACAGTGGTCCTCTCCATTCTTGGATGACTCATTGAGAAAGCATTTATTAAGTAATGACCAGGTCCCAAGCATAGTGCTAATTATAATCCTAAGCACTCGAGAGTCAAAAATAAAAGCAAGGCAATTCTTCCTCTCAGAAGACTTATACACTAACTAGGAGAGACAAAACATCTTATAAAGGTCAGCTTCAGGAAGGGAGGGAATAAGCATTTACTGAGCATGTACCACGTGCCAAGAACTGTGTAAGAACTTTACAATTATTATCTCACTTGATCCATGGGAAGTAGGTATCATTATTATCCCCACTTTACAGATGAGAAAACTGAGGAAACCAGAATTTAAGTGACTTGCCCAGTGTCACACAACCAGTAAGCATCTCAGGCTGGATTTAAATTCAGATCCTCCTGATCCCAGGCCTGTGCCACTTCTTCAGGGCAGATGGTAAAGCTCAGAGGATCCAGACAGATTTTAATATCCCCCATTAAAATATAAGTTCTTTGAAAGTAGGGATTACTTTATTGTATTTATGTCCCTAGTGCCTAGCACAGTGGTAAGTGCTTAAAAAATACTAGATGGTTGACAGATCCAAGTTGTATGAGCAGCAATGCAGGACAAGGGGCTTCTAGGGCTCTTATCCATCCCCATTAGGAAGTGATTCTGAGGGGAAGAGTAGGACAGGTGTTCCAGGATTCTGTAGGGGTGGAGATTGATAAGGGGAGTCAGTGGTCAGTTGGGAGGGGGAAAGGAAATTGGGGGATGAGGACTTTTGCTCTGACAGGCTCTTTGGTGCTCAGATGAGGTGTGGATCCTCCTCCTTCAATATAGTTTTAAAAATTTTTTTTATGTCCTTAGCACTTGCCAATCTCAGCTCATTTTAAGTTCTAACATTTGATATTCATTTCTTTCTGCTTGCCTTTTATCTTCATTACATTTTTAAAAATGTAAGTTGCTTTGGTGAGCTCTCTGTGTATTTACATGTCTTTTCAGACAACTACAGTTTTCCCTCTTCATTAGAATGCTTTATTTCCCTTTGGGTCTTCAGAATGTAATCCTAAAGAGCTTACCCCTCCTGGGCTGACTTCTTATATAGCATTGTAGATATATGGCTTCCTACCTACCTTTCCACTGAACCCTTTAAAGTCTGCTCTCCTGAAATCTAGCATGCAAATCAGATTAGGCTCGGCATGTCCTTTCCTATCACCAACTCTAGGGAGAAATTCCTTTACCTCAAGTTCCCATCATTTTCACTCTTCCCTCCCCTGCCCCCCACCAAAAAAAAATCCTTGTTCTTTTCTCTTAGCAAGAATCAGATCCAGGAAAAAACAAAAAACAAAAAACTTTTCTTGTGAGTTTCTCTATCTTGTAAAAGATGAAAGGGTAATTAATGTAAACTGAAATGTCATTAGTTGAAATGTCTGATTTTGGCAGAAAGACATCAGAGAATGCTAGCATATGTTTGGATAGTTGAAGTCCTCTATCAAGCCTCTGGGTCAGGCTAGTGTCTCTTTTTCCAAGTTGAGAACTGAGGCTGAGAAACTAGGACTGACTTAGAGAACAGCAGATTCCTGTCTCCCATTTCACGATGATCAGAGTACGTGCTCACTGAGTGGAATGGTGGGTAGATTAAATCCATGTAAGTGAAATGTAAATATGATGTGGTTCTACAACATATCTTGTATTTATGCATTTGTGAAAATTTCCCCCCAGTGAAATCTAAACTCCTTGAGGGTAGGGACTCTATTATATCTCTACTGTATCTCATTCCTGAAATGTAGTAGGTGATCAATAAATACTTTTGGTTTTTTCCCCCAAAAAAATCTTATCCAAAGTCAAAGAACCTGAGTATGAATTTTAGCTCTGACACTTATTAACTGTGTGAACTTAGACAAGTCATTTAATCTCTATGAGCCTTGGTTTCCTTGTCTGTTAAATGAGGATAATACTACTTGCATTCTCTATCTTAAAGTCTGTTGGAAAAGGATGTTGTACATTTTAAAGCAGTGTAGGTAAAAACCACTTTATTAATCAACATTATTGAATGCCAAGCAAAAGAAGTTTGTTCTCTATTTGTTAAGTCAAAAGAGACCACACAAAATTTTTGAAGAAAGGAGTAACATAACCAGATCTATATATTAGGAAGAAGAGGCTGACAGTGTTGGGAAGGATGGCTTGATAGGGGGAGAATGGAATTGGGAAAATCTGTTAGGAGATGACTACGAGATTCTAGGAAGCTGGTAATAATGGTGATGGAGTGAATCAAGAGGTGGGGATAGATGAGAGAAATAAGAGACAATATGCAGTTAGAAGTAATAGGACTTGGCATCTAATTAAACATGAAAGGTGAAGGAGAGGCAAGAATCAGAGACAACATCAAAATTTCAAATACAGGATACTGGACAGGTGGTGATGCCACTAACAGACATAATCATATGCAGATATACAGTTTTAATTGAAAAAATAATAAGGTATGTTTGGGACACTCTGAGATAAAATATAGGTAGTATATCTATGTGGTAGTGACTTATTGGCAATTGGAAATTCATATCTGGAGCTCAAAAGAGGGCTCAGGTCTAGAGATATATATATATTTTTGGGAACTCTCTGCATAATGGTGATAGTTGAAGTCATGACAGTGGATGAGATGACTGATAGTTAATACGAAGAGATTAAAAGAAGAAGGTCAAGGACAGAACCTTATGGTAGGCCTACCTTAAATTGCAAGGAAGATGAAGAACTGGGGGAGGAGACAGAAAAGATGACAGAAATGTAGGAGAAAATGCACAAGAATACTGTCTTAGAAGCCAAAGGAAAGGAGAATGTACAAACAAGTAAAAGGAGGTTGGTAGTGGTAAATGGTGTGGAAAGGTCAAGAATAAAGAACTAAAAAAAAAATTCCAATAGCCTAAAAGAGAAAACACAAAGTTTGCAAAGTTACGTAAATCTTGAGATATTAAAGGTGAAAATTTGTGAAGGCTTTTCCTAAGAAAGGGAACCAATTACAATTTCAGGGGAAAGTAATTCCTTTAATTGGGCAGACTTTGCCATCTATAGGGCAAATGTCTTTTTGATTTGGATTGTGTGCTGGACATCCTCCATGTGGGTGGGAAATGCCTTTGGCAAATGTACCATTCCATGTTTTGTGCCTTACTTGGAATTAATATTCAGAGGGTATTGAATAAAGACACCTCTGTTGTTACATCTCTCAAGGGAATGCTACATAGTTTATTACCTAGATTTTGGCAAAGCATTTGATAAAGCTTTTAATGTTATTCTTGTGGAAAAGATAAAGAGATGTGGTCAGAGCTACATTTTTATGTGTGTGTGTGCCTGGAGCAAACTTCACCAAACCCATTTAGGGGAAAAAACAGAAAAAGTACCTTCAAATACACTTTTTAAGACAAAACCTAGTTGAGAGGGTCTGGGGCAGAAACGGGGATCTTCAAACCAAAAGGCTGTGTGTGTGTGTGTGTGTGTGTGTGTGTGTGTGTGTATGTGTATGTGTGTGTGTATGCCCTTATGTGCATAGGAGGAAAACTCACCTGAGGATAGGAAGTATGGGCCATGTTGTAGGTAATTTACTATTTTAACTAATTATTCCAGCTAACTAGTTGTTATACTTAATTATTGTGTACGAAGGAAGAAAGGAAGGAAGGAAGGAAGAATTTATTATGTGCCAGGAACTGTGCCAAGTACTTTAGAAATATGGATCCTCACAACAACCCTAGAAGGGGTTAGAAGTTGAAGAAACTAAGACAAATAGAAGTAAAATTACTTGCCCAGAATCACACAGCCAGTAAGTGTCTGAGATTGGATTTGAACTCAAGTCTTCCTCACTGTAGGCCCAGTACTCTATCCATTGTGCTACTTAGCTGCTTCTGAATAACAAGAAGTGTTATTGGTATCCTAGAGCAAAGGTCTATTTATCACCCTATAATTGAAAAGATTGTGCAATTAAGTGGATTCTGATCTGGTTAAATGGTCCAAAAAATAGTCTTTGGTGGTTCAATATCAGCTTGGAAGGAAGTCTCCAGAGGAATGCCTTGAGGAATCTGTGTTTGGCCCTGTGATGTTTAACATTCTTATTAATGACTTGAATAAAGGAACAGATGGCATGCTCAATAAATCTGCAGGTGACACCAAGCTGGGAGGGATGGCTCACACATTGAAAAATAGAAGTGGGATTAAAAAAGGCCTTGGCAGGCTACAGCTTTGGGTTAGATCTATTAAGGTGAGATTTAATAGGGATGAATATAAAAATTTATACCAATTTTCAAAAGTTCAACTTCATAAGTACAAGAGGCGTGGCTGGAAAACAGTTAATCTGGAAAATATCTGGATGATTTTGTGGACAAGTGAGCCCGGTATGAGTCAATGATGTGACATGGCAACCAATAAAACTAATGTAAAATTAGGTTGCATTAAGAAAACTCCAGTATCCAGGAATAAGGTGATTTTCTCTGGATCTGAATGAATATTGTATTATTTTCCCCCACTTTTACTACAATTTTTTCCAATTTTCCTCCACTCGTTGGGGTGGGGGAGAGAAATACAAAACCCTCATATCATATAAGCAGAGTTAAATAAAACATATTGCTATGGTGGTCATATGCAAAAATGCATTACTTATTCTCCATATTAGTCCATCATCTTTTCTGTCAGGCAGTGGGCATCATTCTTCATCATCAGTCCTTAGGAATCATGGTTGATCATTATATTGATCAGTATTGTTTTATTTTTTTTATTTTTTTGCTTTTTGGAGGGCAGTTGGGGTTAAGTAACTTGCCCAAGGTCACATGGCTAGGTTTTTGTTTTGTTTTGTTTTGTTTGTGTGTGTTAAGTGTCTGAGGCGGGATCCAAACTCAGGTCCTTCTGACTCCAGGGCCGATGCTCTACTCACTGCGCCACCTAGCCGCCCCAAGTATTGTTTTATTTTAACACAAGTATAGGATGTCTCTTGTTTGAAGCATATTTAATGCATCATTCTGCTCCAATGAATCAGAGTTTTGTTTTTTTGTATAGTCAGTAAGCAAGAAGTACCATGTGACCTTGAATATTCCAAACCTTTCAGTCCAAAGAACTACATAGGAGAAACACATAAAGGATACCATCATAATAACCAAAAAAGTAGCTGGGAAGGTCATGTATCAAAAGTGAGAAATAACCAATATAGTCCACTGGCATCTCTATAATGTCAAGAAATCTGGAGAAAAGCCCAGCATGGAAAGTGTCATAGATGTAGAACACCTGGATAAGAGCTACATAAGTTAAGAAGAGTTGGTGATAAGTGATCCGTACTGACGGAGACAGTACTCACATGGTACTGACGGAGACAGTACTCACATGACTGAGATCACAGTATCATCATCAAAATATCAAAGTGTCAGATACAGTATCATCAGTTCATCAAAATATCAAATCCTCTTAATTGAGGATAAAGAGGCAATGGGCTATTGTTACAAAAGCATTGGATTTGGAAACAGAATAACTGCATTAGAATCCCTGCTTTATCACAACCTATCCTTGTGAGCACATGTGAGTTGTTTAAACTGCCTATGCCTTAGTTTCTTTTTGTTTTTTCTTATCCTGAACTTAAACACCAGTGAAAAACACCATATCAGAGCACAGAAAGAAGGCTGTATTTGAAACCATGACTCTCCATTTCACCTTGATCCTTTTTGGAAAAATTATATATTAAATTCCACCTTCAAATCATTACTTTCAAAATTGTCCTCCTTATTTGTGTTTCCTGCTAACTTCCTTTCGTTCCCTTATCAGTATTTAAAAATTTGTTTACAGTGGCACTCTTTTGGTTTCACCAGTACTGATCTACCTCCTCTCCCTATTCCCATTCCCATTCTCATCCCTACTTCAATTAAAAGTCCAGAGAAAGAAAAAAAAGATATAACAAATAAGCATAACCAAGAACAATGAGTCCTCCCAGTGGTCATGTCCAAAAATATATGGCACTTTTTACACCTTGAGTCTATCACCTTTCTGTCATAAGGTGGGTAACAGGCATCTAGGTAGTCTGGAGGCATGGCTGATCATTGCAATAAACAGAGTTCTTAAGTCTTTCAAAGTTATTTTTCTTTGCAGTGTTGTTCTCCTGTGGTTTAATGTCTCAGATATGTTCTTTTTCCTCTTCTATAATTTTCCAACCTTTTGGTTTTGTTCTTATTTTTCTTGCTGTCTCATGGCATTACTGACTCATTGATTTGGGTAAAGGCTATTCTAGTTTTTAGGGATTCCATGTGTAAGGTTCACTTTCTTTTCTTCTCAGTCATTCATCCTGCTTCCCATTCTTTCCTCCAGAGCCTCCATTCCTGTTTCCTTTCTTCTAGATACTCATATAATAATCCTTGTGGAAAGTCTTTTTTTCCCCTTTGAATCACTACTTGGAATGAGTACACCTCTTCTCTTCTCATGGAAGGATCTTTAGATCTACAATGATTTTTAAAATTCAGATTGTTCTTTTCTTTGATTTACTCATCTCTCCAGCTTTAGCTCCTGAACTGGTGCATTGTGCTAGGGTCAGGCTACACCCTCTTGGATGGTAGGCCCTGCTTGGTTTTGCTCTTGTTCCCTTGGTTCCTGTACTGACCTCCATCCCTTGGGGTTAAGTCCCCCAGGATCTTTGAGATTCCAAGAGCTGGATTTTATTTCATCAAGTTAAGGAACTTGGAGCCCCAGACACTGGTTTACCTAGATATGAAAGCTGCCACACTGTCCTACTCTACAGCTGTTTCCCAAAGGCTTCCAAGGCTTCCACTCTTAAGTTTTTTGTACCACCCCTCCCCAGGGCTTTCTGACCTCTATGGAACTTTTTCAGGAAGTCTTTCACTCTTGTTATCTCTCTAGAAACAAAGTCTTGCAGGCTACAGGTGTCTCTGGACATTTGCTAGTCTTGCTGGAAAGCTGCTGGCTTAGTTCCCTGAGCTGGTGCTGGCTGTGCCATTTGCTCACAGTCTTCTGGCTGAATTCTACCTGAATTTTGTAGGTGGAAGAATTCACTGTAGTTTCTCACTGGTTTTTGTCATCATTATTCATCCTGATATGAATTTCAGATTTTTCCTAGAGACATATGTATGACCCAGGTAATCTGTTTTCCATTCAGGCAGCCATCTTGACCAGAAATCACTGTCTTAATTACCCATCTCTGTAAAATGGGACTCCAACACAATCCTGGCTGCTGTGAAGAGTACTTCATAAACCATAGATCATTACATGGATATAAGGTACTGATATTAACTAAAATTATGACAAATATTTTAAAATATCATATAAAAAGGGCAGGATTTGGGTATATTTTTATTTTATTCTTATTACTAGTTAATGGACTTTCTCTCAAGATAATCAGAATAAAAGTCAAAAGGAAATCAAATACTAAAATGAAAACTCAAAAATCAGAATACTTAAAGAGAATGAATTTGATCTTTTAATATATAATATTAAAACTTTCAGCTATAGAACATTAAGGAGAATTTTCTCCTTTTCCTCTACATAAACAGATATAAAAATAACACTGACCTGTCTGTATAGCAAACTTTTAAATGCAAAGGCAAAAATAATTGCAGTCCTTTCTTTTTGCATAGTGAATAATGGATAATGCTTACATAGTGAATCAAATAAGATTTTTAACAGTGGATTCTAAGCAGAAAATTGGCTTAACGAAGAGATAAAAGAGAAAACAAAAAAAAACCATAGAAATAAGCTCTCTGTGACTGAATTATCTTTTTCAGAATAAAAAAAATGTTGATTTATTTTTTGGATTTAAGAAAACTGCTACTTTAATTTCACACCATAGACTTCTATAACACATACCTTAATTAGTGGGACCTGTAATGCACTCAAAGAAAAAATGGTTTTGTGTATAAAGGTCACAAATGATGAGAAATTAAAATATGTTTTATGTTAACTCATTTAAAATAAAAAAATTAAGTTCTCAAAAGCAAATTTCTTGTCTATTGTATATTTATAGTTCAATCTGCAGAAATCTTCAGTTTCATTTCTAATTTTCTTTGTGATATATCATGATAATATTGGTTCTCTCTTATTCATCGAGCTTAGAAGATAATGTGACAACTAGAATAAATTGTCCTCATTTTGTATTTAGGTCTTTTGATAATTCAATTCCAGATTTTATAACATTTATTCTAAATACTGCAGTGCTCCTAGGATATCTCACCTATAAAAGATCAACTGCATTTTTTCATGAGTTCAGTATATAATAACACACAAGCATTAGCTACTAAGCCTAAGAACTATCTTCAAGGATAAGGAAATATGGTAATAACCTAATATAGAAATAAAACCTGATTATGACTCATACAATACAATTAATAAAAGCAACAAATACAGAAAAAACAAAATATGACCAAATTAGTAAAGCATAAGATATGGAATTGAACTGGTTATTTGTTCCAGGAATCTGTGACTTCACATAATATATATCCTGACTGATCTTTACCTTCTTTTACCGTCTTCATAAGTTATTATGGCTTAAGTAATTTATTACCTTGTGACTAACTGATGGATCTCTCCAAGCTGAGCTAGGTTAGCCAACTGATAAATCAATAAACAGTTTAAAAGTGCCTATCTGATGCCATGAAGGATACAAAAACAAAAATGAAAATTTCCTGACCTTCAAGTTTGGGGTGGAGAAGGGGGAGCTGGAGATGACTTTATATAAACTAGTACATGCAAGGCAAGTATCAGGTAGTTTTTTGAGGGAAACATTAGCAACTAGCAGGGAGATAGTAGGGATGGAAATCAGGAAAGATGTCACATGGAAGGTGGTGCATGAGCTGAGTTTTATAGAACACTAATGATTCTAAGTGTCAGAGATGAGGAATAAGTGCATTCCAGGAACTAGGGAGAGCCTATACAAGGTACAGAGATAATAGATGAAATGTTTTATTTTATAGTCCTCAGACAATTCAATTCCAGATATTTCATAACTTATCCTAAATACTTTAATGATTCTAGGATATCTCACCTATAAAAGGTCAACTGCATTTTTTCTCAAGTTTGAGATATAACACATAAGCATTAGCCACTAAGCCTAAGAACTATCTTCAAGAATAAGGAAATATGGTAAAAGTCCAGAATATGCCACATCAAGGAATTATGGAAAATAGGGGAGAAAAGAAGGGCCCAACTTCCTCACCACCATTGACAGCTTTTCCTAACTAACTACTACCAATAGGCAGATGGATATAAGATCCCTGGGAGTGGCAGCACCTCCCGGACCACCAGTCTTGCTTCCAGTGCAGTCCTCACTGCCATCATCTGTGGAAGACACTGCCATCATCTGTGGAAGACAACTCTTCTGGAGAAGGGGCCAGCCAACCCCATGAACTGCCAACTAACTTCAATCCATAGGAAAGGAAAAACCCACCTAGCTGAAGCAGCAAGCACCCTGTGGGAGAGATAGGGGATAACATGTGTGGGCAAATCCGACATCCCCCATTACCTTGACCAACATCTCCTTTCAGATCATGATAAAGATAGCCCAGGACCCTGACCTTAAGAGCCTTGGGATCAGCAATCCTTCCAGACCAGCCCTCACCACCATCATCTTGAGAGACAACCCTGTGTATGGCATTCTATTTCCTCAATTATGTAAATCATGACCCATTTATGCCTTTGCACCTGGGTATCTCCTTTCCATATTTTCCCAAAAGTTTCTCGTAGGGGTTAACTTTATTAAGTTAAGTTTATTACTAGAGTTTAAGTTTATTACTAGAGGACTTCATTGCTTTCTTTCAGTGTTATGAGGATACCAGTAGAGCATGAGGACTGTTGATCAGTTATGCCTCACTCTCACCATGTGACCTGCCCATCATTTTTGCTTACATGGTTTGTTTTTATAAAATCCTTTACACTTCATGAATGAATGATTAAAAAACACATATCAAACACTTATGTAGAAAGCACTGTGCTGAGCTCTAGGAAACGTAAGTGGAAAAGCAAGATGAGACCCTGCTCTCATGAAGCTCATATTCTAACAGAGACAACATATCTGGAAAGTTTGAGCTGCAAGTCAAATGGAAAGGTCCCGTGGGCTTTAGGGTGCAGCAGCAAATCAGATGGCAACACTTCTTTAATGTCATTTCCACTGCAAAATCAGATCAGTTTCTTATGTTGAACCATTTCAAAGTACCAAGGACTTTGGTGGCAAGAACTTTCTTTTCTGGATCGTCAACAGCTGTGACTGTAGCACCTGCAGGAGCAGTTGATGGACTGCATCCATCCTATACAGGTGTTGCCTCCCAAGACGATGACTGTGAGGGCTGGTCTGGAAGGACTGCTAACCCCAAAGTTCTTAGGGTCTGACCTATCTCTATCATTATCTGAAAGGAGATGGTGGTCAAAGTCGTGGGGGTTATAGGACTTGCCTGGAACGTGTTACCCCCTATCTCTCCCTCAGGGTGCCTGTTGCTTCAGCTAGGTGGGTTTTTCCTTTCCTATAGATTGAAGTTAGTTGGCAGTTCATGGGGTTGGCTGCCCCCTTCTCCAGAAGAGTTGACTTCCGCAGATGATGGCAGTGAGTACTGGGCTGGAAGCAAAACTGGTGGTCTGGGAGGTGCTGCCACTCCCAGACATCTTGTATCCATCTGCCTGTTGGTGGTAGTTGGTCAGTAGTGGTAAGGAAGTTGGACCCTTCTTCTTTTCTTCCCTATTCTCCATAATTCTTTGATGTAGTATGTTCTGGATTCTTATAGTGTACTTTTCTATGCTCTCTGCATAAGCTTCAACTTGAATACTTTAGAGACTGGTCAGTGACTTAGATTCATATAACCATCCATAAGAAAGAATATTATTGGGGCAGCTAGGTGGTGCAGTGAATAGAGCACTGGCCCTGAAGTCAGAAGGACCTGACTTCAAATTTAACTTGACACTTACTAACTGTATGACCTTGGGGAAGTCACTTAAGCCCAGCTGCCCTGCCTTGCCCCTCCAAAAAGCAAAAAAAAAAAAAAAATACTATCCTTGGATACTGGAAACCAACTCTTCCAGTTCCATGGAAAGCCTGTGAGCCATCTCTTCATTAAATCACAACTTCTTCCTATTTTCTAGTTTCATGTACAATGAAAATGTAAAGATTAATATAATTATTATATTACATTATATATCATATGTGTATATAAATTTTATAAATATATTATATTATAATATAATAATTCAGTTTATCCAGTAAGAAGTCCCTTTGTTGGACATTGGTCAAAGGTCTCACATTTGGAGAACTAGTAGCTAAGTTAATGTTTGTAGATAGTCTAAAACCTACTATTCTTAACACGTTCTGCCTTGTTTTCTACGACTTTGCCACCATCACTGCAGTGGGTAATGGAACCTGCCACAAAGGTTAAAGAGTCATTTTGTGTCTTCCTTCATTGTACAAATTGACATTGACAAGGAATTAATCTCCAAGTGGCCTGATGAGCATCTCTGTACTTGATTGGGCTGGTCTTCAAAAAGCAGACAGTACTATGCCAGGCTCAAAATCTTTTTTATAGCATGATGGAACCTGCTGGAAGAGCCTAGATTATACTGGAATAGCTTTCAAAAACCCACAGTCACCTCCAAATCATTAGGGCTCCCAATTCTATCTCATGGATCCTTTGGGACTGTGGGAATATTGGTAGGTAGAAGAGCCCTGATCTCCCAACTCTACCTTGTGAAATCTCTTTAAATGTTTTTGTTTTTTGCTTTTTTGGAGGGGGAAGGTAGGCCAATTGGGGTTAAGCAACTTGCCCAAGGTCACATGGCTAGTTTTTTTTGTTTTGTTTTGTTTTAAGTGTCTGAGGTCTGATTTGAACTCAGGTCCTCCTGACTGGTCAGTTCTCTATTCACTGCATCACCTAGCTGTCCCAAAACCTTTTCAAATGTGCCAGAAGGAACAATGATGAAGAAAACCAAAATTAAATAGCCATAAAGTCCTTCATCCTGTCTAGGACTTCAGAAAAGACTGACAAAATCATGAAATAGCTCAGTCAGTCAAGAGTAAGCATTTATTAAGCACTTCCTGTGTGCCAGGTGCTATGCTAAGTGCTTTATAAATATTATCTTCACAACAACCCTGGGAGGTAGATGCTATAAAAAAGGTAAAAGAGAATCACTCCCTTTAAGGGACTAATGGGGGGAGAAAACATGCAAACAGCTATGTACGAACAAGATATTTACAGGACAGTTTGGAGATAATCAATCAGTAGAGATAAGCCCAGACAGGCAGAAGCCAAAGCATGGAACCAGACAAGAAGAAAAGGAGAGAACAGCATGCAGATTTTAGGCAATATACCAGAGGGAGAGAGGGGGAGAGAGAGAGAGAGAGAGAGAGAGAGAGAGAGAGAGAGAGAGAGAGAGAGAGAGAGAGAGAGAGAGAGAAGAGAGAGGAGAGGGCGAGCATGTGCCAGATCAGTGCCTGTGAAGTGCAGCTCCCAGTGGGGCAGGTGTCTCCCACAAAGGCAGAATGGCACGCACACACACACACACACACACACACACACACACACACACACACACACACACAACTAGTATATATCTGAGGTAGGATTTGCACCCAGGTCTTTTTGACTGCAAATTCTGCCCTCTCAACAACATGCAACTTTGAGTAGATTTTCATTCAGCTACCATTGATTGAACTATCTGGCCCCTGGGGTACTTCCTAACCTGAGATTTTGTGATTCTCTCATCACCCACGCTCATGACTTCAGTTATCCTTGACTCTTCCCTGTTCTTCACCTCCTCCCCCCAACACACACACACACACACACCTGCTCACCAGACAATGCTTCTTGTGATGCTCACTCTACTCTACACTCCTCCTATTCCAAGATCATATCATCTCTCACCTAGACTCTTGGAATAGCCCACTACCTGGCCTTCCTGCCTCCAGGCTCTCTCCTTTCCAATCTCCTCTATCCAATGACCAAAATTACCTTCCTGATTCTGTGTCATTCTTCTGCTCAAAAAACCTTCAGTGGTTCCCATTGCCTATAAGATAAAATGTGGACTCCTGAGGCTAGCATTTGAGGCCCTCCACAGTCAGGTCCCCATCTACCTTTCCAGGCTTATCTCATAGCACTCTCTCTTATAAACTTTAAGTTCTTGCCAAACTGATTAAACGTGTTCCAGAAGTTTAAATTCCATATCCTAATTCCACATCTTCATGCAAGGCTTTGCCCAAACCCAGAGAGTATTCTCCTTCATCTCCACCTCCTGGAATCCTTGTAAACCTTGGAGGCTCAGCTCATGTGCCATCTTCTCCAGGAAGCTTTCCCTAGTATCTCCAGCTACAATCCCTCTCTGCCTCCTCCTTCTTCCTCATAAAATACTGAACTGTTTATTTTTTCTCCTTTGTATTCTCAGCCTCTAGTACAGGACCTTGAACATGGGAAGCACTTAAAAAATATTTATTGAGAGGTGGAGCCAAGATGGCAGAGTAGAAACAGCTCATCCAAGCCACTCTGCCCCCAGATTCCCCCCAAACGATGTAAAAGGGGACTCTGAACAACTTCTGGAGCCCCAGCACCCACAGAACGACACAGAGAAGCTAACCTCCCGCTGAGGACAGCCCAGCAGCCCTGCAGGAAGGACCAGCACAGTGGTCTGGGACCTGGCAGCTCGCAGAGCGCAGGGATCCGAGCCCAGGTCCGCGTGAGCCAAGGTTTTAGCCCCAGGGCGGCAGGGCCAGCAGCCAGCTGGAGGAACCCCAGAACACCAGCAGCTGTGGCGATTCCAGAATTATCAACATAGACATGCCTAGGACAAAGTAAGAGGTTAGTGTCCTATGGACTTTGGGACCTGTATTTGGGGAATGCGTCAGCTTCCTCCGCTGGGGGCTAGAAGCCACTAAGGAGACATGCCATTTTGTAGTTTTCAGAGGCAGCTCCAGCTCCTGGCCTGTAAATTGTAGGGAGATCCAAAGATGAGTCTTGGGGGGGTAATCGCTCTTGCTTTAATCTCCCTGCATCTGGATTGTGATCTAGGATAGAAGTCGTGGGTGGGTTTACAGCTTGCCAGAAACGGAAGTTGCCCCCCACACATTCGGGACGAAAATTCCTCTATCTGGCCTTAAAGCCATAGTGTGGCAACAAGCCCAAAAGTTAAGCAATTAAGTGGCAACATGCCAAGGCAAAGGAAACAGAAAAATGCAACCCTAGACTTCTATTTTGGGGGCATAGAGCGGGAAAAGGACTGTAAGGTCAGAAGCCCTGCTCCAAAAGCCCCAGGGGAAAACATGAGCAGGTTGCAGGCCATAGAGGACCTTAAGAAGGACTTAAAAAATCAAATGAGAGAAGTGGAGGAAAAATTGGAAAGAGAAGTGAGAAGGATGCAGGAAAAGTATGAAATGAGGGTCAACAGCCTGACTGAGGAAAACAACACCTTAAAAAATAGACTATGGGGCGGCTAGGTGGTGCAGTGAGTAAGAGCGTCGGCCTCGGAGTTGGGATGACCCGAGATCGAATCCGGCCTCAGAAAATGAGCACCCACGCATAAATAATGACTAGCCGTGTAACCTTGAGCAAGTTACTTAACCCCAATTGCTTAAAAAAAAAATAGACTAACTCAATCAGGGGGTGGAGCCAAGATGGCAGAGTAGAAACAGCTCATCCAAGCCACTCTGCCCCCAGATTCCCCAAACGATGTAAAAGGGGACTCTGAACAACTTCTGGAGCCCCAGCACCCACAGAACGACACAGAGAAGCTAAACTCCCGCTGAGGACAGCCCAGCAGCCCTGCAGGAAGGACCAGCGCAGTGGTCTGGGACCTGGCAGCGTGCAGCGCGCAGAGCGCAGGAGCCGAGCCGAGCCCAGGTCCGCATGAGCCGAGGTTTTAGCCCCAGGGCGGCAGGGCCAGCAGCCAGCTGGAGGAACCCCAGAACACCAGGAGCTGTGGCGACTCCAGAATTATCAACATAGACTTGCCTAGGACAAAGTAAGAGGTTAGTGTCCTATGGACTTTGGGACTGGTATTAGGGGAATGCGTCGGCCTCCCCTGGGGGCTAGAAGCCGCTGAGGACAAACGCCATTTTGTAGTTTTCAGAGGCAGCTCCGGCTCCCAGCCTGCAAATTGTAGGGAGATCCAGCGATCAGTCTTGGGGGGTAATCGCTCTTGCTTTAACCTCCCTGGATCTGGATTGTGATCTAGGGTGGAAGTTGTGGGTGGGTTTACAGCTTGCCAGAAACGGAAGTTGCCCCCCACACGTTCGGGACGAAAATTCCTCTATCTGGCCTTAAAGCCATAGTGTGGCAACAAGCCCAAAAGTCAAGTAATTAAGTGGCAACATGCCAAGGCAAAGGAAACAGAAAAATGCAACCCTAGACTCCTATTTTGGGGGCATAGAGCAGGAAAAGGACTGTGAGGTCAGAAGTCCTGCTCCAAAAGCCCCAGGGGAAAACATGAGTGGGTTGCAGGCCATAGAGGACCTTAAGAAGGACTTTAAAAATCAAATAAGAGAAGTGGAGGAAAAATTGGAAAGAGAAATGAGAAGGATGCAGGAAAAGTATGAAATGAGGGTCAACAGCCTGACTGAGGAAAACAACACCTTAAAAAATAGACTAACTCAAATGGCAAAGGAGGCCCAAAAGGGCAATGAGGAGAAGAATGCCTTAAAAAGTCGAATTTGCCAGATGGAAAAAGAATCTCAGAAGTTCACTGAGGAGATTCATTCCTTCAGAGTTAGACTGGAACAAATGGAAGGTCATGACTTTATGAGAAATCAAGATGCTGTTAAGCAGATCCAAACAAATGAAAGATTAGAAGGCAATGTGAAATATCTCATGGGAAAAACCACTGACCTGGAAAATAGATCCAGGAGAGACAATTTAAAAATTATTGGACTACCTGAAAGCCATGATCAAGGAAAGAACCTAGAAATCACCCTTCAAGAAATTCTCAAGGAAAACTGCCCTGATGTTTTAGATCCAGAGGGCAAAATAGAGGTTGAAAGAATCCACAGATCACCTCCTGAAAAAGATCCCAAAAAGAAAACTCCCAGGAATATTATAGCCAGGTTCCAGAATCCCCAGATCAAGGAGAAAATACTACAAGCAGCCAGGAAGAAACAATTTCAATATTGTGGAAACACAATCAGAATAGCCCAGGACCTGGCAGCTTCTACACTGAGGGATCGAAGGGCATGGAATATGATATTCCAGAGGGCAAAAGAACTGGGAATGAACCCAAGGGTCACCTACCCAGCAAAACCGAGTATTTTGTTTCAGGGGAAAATATGGTCATTCAGTGGAATAGAGGACTTTCAAGCATTCTTGAGGAAAAAACCAGAATTGAATAGAAAATCTGACATCCAGACACAAGAAGGAAGAGATGCCTGAGAAGGTAATCAGGGAAAAGAAATCAAAAGGAACTTATCAAAGTTGAACTATTTACATTCCTATATGGAAAAGCAATAATTGTGACTGATGATATCCTTCTCACTATGAAAATAATGAAAGAAGGGGGTGTGGTCATATGAATACATATGTGAATGTGTGTGTATATGGTTACAGTTATATATGGATAGAGGGCATAGGTTGAATTTGTTGGGAAGGGAGAATACTCAAGGGATGAAATTATGAGGTGAGAGAGGAAAGTGGCAAGAGGAGATGGGGAGAGACAGGGTAGGGTAAACTATCCCATGTAGAAGAAGCAAGGGGAAGTGGTTGCAAAGGAGGGGGAGAATAAGGAAGGCTAAAAAGGCAAAACCACATTCACATTGAATTTGGTTCAGGGAGAAAATGACATACATACTAAATGGGATATCTCAACCTGCAGCAGGATAGGGGGAAGGGGGATGAGAGGAGGGATGATGGATGGGAGGGCATCCTTGGGGTGAGGGGAGGTTGGAAGTACCCACTATAGAAGAGGGACAGGATCATGTAGGGAATGGACCAGGTGGGGGGTGGGATGAGTGGGAGGGAATTATAAGCAGCCTTGTACAATATATCTACTATGATAATGTTTTGCATAGCTAGACATGTACAACATATACTGAATTACTTATCTCCCAAGAGGGAATGGGTGACAAGGGAGGAAGGAAATGGATCTGAAATTTGAGGTCGTAACATTAAATGTTTCAAATATATATAAATACTATTATTAATACTCTTTTGCTTGTAATAGGGAGATAAGATGTGCAGGCATTGGGATGCAAAGACTCACCTTCCTCTAATGGAAAAGTCGATGGGGGTATGGGAGAAGTTATAGGAGAGAGCAGATTGGAGGAAGTGATATCTTGTGGGACTGCTATTCTGGGAGGTTGGGTAGGGGAATAATGGGGGGAAAATGATTGTAACTCAAAATCTGGCGGAAATTAATGATGTAAAACAGACGTTAATAAAGCATTTGTTTAAAAAAAATAAAAAAAAAATAGACTAACTCAAATGGCAAAGGAGGCCCAAAAGGGCAATGAGGAGAAGAATGCCTTAAAAAGTCGAATTTGCCAGATGGAAAAAGAATCTCAAAAGTTCACTGAGGAGATTCATTCCTTCAGAGTTAGACTGGAACAAATGGAAGCTAATGACTTTATGAGAAATCAAGATGCTGTTAAGCAGATCCAAACAAATGAAAGATTAGAAGGCATTGTAAAATATCTCATGGGAAAAACCACTGACCTGGAAAATAGATCCAGGAGAGACAATTTAAAAATTATTGGACTACCTGAAAGCCATGATCAAAGAAAGAACCTAGAAATCACCCTTCAAGAAATTCTCAAGGAAAACTGCCCTGATGTTTTAGATCCAGAGGGCAAAATAGAGTTTGAAAGAATCCACAGATCACCTCCTGAAAAAGATCCCAAAAAGAAAACTCCCAGGAATATTATAGCCAGGTTCCAGAATCCCCAGATCAAGGAGAAAATACTACAAGCAGCCAGGAAGAAACAATTTCAATATTGTGGAAACACAATCAGAATAGCCCAGGACCTGGCAGCTTCTACACTGAGGGATCGAAGGGCATGGAATATGATATTCCAGAGGGCAAAAGAACTGGGAATGAACCCAAGGGTCACCTACCCAGCAAAACTGATTATTTTGTTTCAGGGGAAAATATGGTCATTCAGTGGAATAGAGGACTTTCAAGCATTCTTGAGAAAAAACCAGAATTGAATAGAAAATTTGACATCCAGACACAAGAAGCAAGAGATGCCTGAGAAGGTAATCAGTGAAAATAAATCAAAAGGAACTTATCAAAGTTGAACTATTTACATTCCTATATGGAAAAGCGATAACTGTGACTGATGATATCTTTCTCACTATGAAAATAATGGAAGAAGGGTGTGTGGTCATATGAATACATATGTGAATGTGTATGTATATGGTTACAGTTATATATGGATAGAGGGCACAGGCTGAATTTGTTGGGAAGGGAGGATACTCAAGGGATGAAATTATGAGGTGAGAGAGGAAAGTGGCAAGAGGAGATGGGGAGAGACAGGGTAAGGTAAACTATCTCATGTAGAAGAAGCAAGGGGAAGTGGTTGCAAGGGAGGGAGAGAATAGGAAGGCTAAAAAGGCAAAACCACATTCACATTGAATTTGGTTCAGGGAGAGAATGAAATACATACTAAATGGTATATCTCAACCTGCAGCAAGATAGGGGGAAGGGGGATGAGAGGAGGGATGATGGATGGGAGGGCATCCTTGGGGGGAGGGGAGGCTGGAAGTACCCACTATAGAAGAGGGACAGGATGATGTAGGGAATGGACCAGGTGGGGGGTGGGATGAGTGGGAGGGAATTATAAGCAGCCTTGTACAATATATCTACTATGATAATGTTTTGCATAGCTAGACATGTACAACACATACTGAATTACTTATCTCCCAAGAGGGAATGGGTGACAAGGGAGGAAGGAAATGGATCTGAGATTCGAGGTCTTAACATTAAAGGTTTCAAATATATATAAATATTATTATTAATACTCTTTTGTTTGTAATAGGGAGATAAGATGTGCAGGCATTGGGACACAAAGATTCACCTTCCTCTAATGGAAAAGTCGATGGGGGTATGGGAGATGGTATGGGAGAGAGCAGATTGGAGGAAGCGATATCTTGTGGGACTGCTATTCTGGGAGGTTGGGTAGGGGAATAATGGGGGGAAAATGATTGTAACTCAAAATCTGGCGGAAATGAATGATGTAAAACAGAAGTTAATAAAGCATTTGTTTAAAAAAAATATTTATTGAATTGAATTGAAAGGTTTGGATCAGACTGCTAAGATGTCTCTCAGCTCTAAATCTTTTGCTCACTTTGTGATCTAGTAGTATCAATAAATCTTTGTTGATATACATATATCAATACTATACATATGTATACTATTGATGGAGTTTTGAAAATTTGAAGAGGATGTTAATTAATAGCAAAGCAATTATGAAATTATGGTAAGACTGAAATGTGAGGGGGTAGCTGGGTGGTGCTGTGAGTGGAGCTCTGGCCCTGGAGTCAGGAAGACCTGAGTTCAAATCTAGCCTCAGACACTTAATGCGTGACTAGCTGTGTGACCTTGGGCAAGTCACTTGGCCCTAATTGCCCTGCCTTCCACTCTCCAAAAAGCAAAAAAAACCCAAAAAACCCAAAGACTGAAATGTTAGGTGATGCAAGAAATGTATGGGGACATGCTCCCCTTTCCATTCATAAGTCGCTATATTTTTAAAAGGTTAAAGAAAAAAAATTATGGCATTTAGGAGAAAAGCTAATATAAGAATGATACCCATTTCAGGAGAGATGATCTCACTACATTGTAAGGTTATCATATTTGGTCTTCAAAATATATCTATACATTTTATACTTTGTAGAAATACATTTCGGTTGAAAGTATTTCCATTACCAGAACCGACAGAGAATAATAAAACAATGAATCTTACCTCCAGTCTTCCATGGTTATAAGCTAGTAAGAATAGATTGGCTCTGTCCTTTTCACTAGAAATAGGAGACCAAGGCCAGACATCATCACTAGCTATTTCCCACCAACAAATAGCCATATCTTGAATACAGTTGATAGCTAGATGACGTACTATTCTCTGCGATACTGGGCCAGGTATTTCCAGGTAGGATATCTAAGGTATAAAAAAAAAAAAGGAGGGAAAGTAAAAGAAACATTTTTTTAAGTGAAAACCCCTCAAAATACAATAAGAAACTGTCTTCTAAACATGTAGATTCTATATAAATGCACATTAAAAATACATGTTAAATATGTTCCTGTGTCAGAATTTTTCATTCTTTTGACATATCTAAAAAGATAAATGCTCAAAATTTGCCCATTTTTAGTTGAAGGAATAAAAAGAACAATGTGGGTTCAGAAGGGATTTTCTGCAGTGACTCTAATCAATACCAAAATGTACAGTCATGGTTGCTTGACAGCATCGACCTACACACAGGATTTAAGACCAGCAATATGAAATGACAAGTTCAGTGCTGCCAACTAGAAGCCTCTGACGACTGTTTCAGACACAACAGTTAATAGTTAAAGAGAAAAAAAGAAAAAGATTCATGACAATAAAAGAAGAAAGGATATTTGGCAAATAGCTTGAGGAATTTACAAATATATTACATATATGTGCACACACAGATGCTTCATGATGGAAACAAACAACAATTATGAACATAAAGTTTATGCAGCTCATAAAGACTGTGCTATTTTTCAGGAAGGATTTGCAGAATTTATTATTCAAACTATGTTATTTTGGAACACAGTTATTTGAAAACATGGCAGTGCACCACATCTGGGTGACACATGCCAAGGAAATATAGATTGCACTGCATTTCTGCTTAAGGAATTAATGGAAGGTTGATAGCTAGGAAGAAAAAAAAAACTATCTTGCCATTGCTGGTCAGCAATAATCGAACCACTTTCTGGGGATTAAGCGCATGGCTAAGCCTACTGGACCAGACACTAGCAAAGGGCAGGGGGTCCTCTTATCAGAGAAATGCTTCTGGAGCCAGTCTCACTACATGACAGATTGCTTTCATATTCCTGTCTGCAAGGCAACAAAGGACGGCAGTAATGCGATAACGCCAGAGTGCAATGGGTGTTAAGAACCCGTTGCATTTATGTATTGTATTTAGTAAATAATCAGGCTCATCCAAATTGTGATCTCACCACTCAACCAAGGCCATTAAAATCAAGGTTAATGCTTTAATAATCCTTTGCTTTTTAAAAAAATATGGTCAAAAAGAACCCTTTTCTATTTGCATGGCCATAATATTATTGACCTCTTCATCCTCTGAATACACATCAAAAGGAACTGAAATCAAAGTAATTACCAATGTTGTTCTCTCATGGTAAACATTTAACTCCTTGTACTGTTTCCTTACTGTTCTGTAAATTGAAATGGATTAAAAAGCCATAGAAATAAAAACTTGTTACAGGTCAATAGTTTCAATATTTTTACCCTACAATTTTCTTTGCCAAAAAAAAATTTGCATTTAAAAGAATTCATGTATGGCAAATTTGAAAAATAATGGAATAATCACACTTTAGACCCCACTTTTACATAAGCAGTTTCTTTAAAAGAAAAAACTCAAATAGACAATAACAGAAGCTTATATGTGTTTTGTGCTTTTAAGTATAAATTTAAATTTGCATATAACTCCTTAATATTATCTCGTCTTAGTCTACTTCTGATGTAAAAGAACAAAACACAATGGCCATTAGAAAATGAAATCAGTATCTTTAGAGGGAAAATATGAATTTCTAGAAATGTTTTAGAAAACTGGTATTCCCTAAATTCAAAGACAGAAATTCAAACAGGAAAGTAACTAAATAACTATCACCTCTCTTGAGCATTAAGGACTCAATCCTAAGTCTGTTTTTCAGAACTAGTTTGTTGGAATATGTATATTGGAAAAGGTTAGATACCCAGGTGACAGAAGGATGCCATGAATTCCAAAGGAAGACCGGTAGTGTATTGGACAAATCCTTTATAGAGGATTTATGGAAAGATATGGATATAAATTGCATAAAATGGAATGTCATGGATGGGTTGCGATCTGTAGTGATGGAAAGAGTTTTCCACCTGATGAAATCTTGGATTCATCAAAGCACTGAAGTCCATAAGAGAGTATGATATCTTGACAATTTATCTCTGTTCCCATTAAGAAATAGCCATCCACCACTAAAGATTATTACAAGACATCTGTCCAAACTTCAGTTATGTAAACCAGTCATGCATTAATTTATTTGTTAACATAAAAGTACTTTTAATGTAAGACCTGGTTTCTCTTTTAAAGTGACTCATATGAATTATTACATAACTTTAAATGCTGGACCGTAGCTAGCCATTCTGATATAAAGATGCAACCCATAGAAAACACTAATACCTTTTCAATTTTTGCTAAACAAAATATAATATCTAATGATTGCCACTGTTTTTCTAGGAACATAAGCTGATATTATACAAATAAATCTTTCAGAAGCTCTATACTGTTGATAAACAACAAAATTCAGTAACAATCAATTTCAGACTGTGGGTGTTATATCTAATTTACTTCCATATTTGAAAGCTCATAAGAAACACATTTCCTTCTATTTAAAAGAAATCACAGTACCTGAAAATTCAGAATAGTCAGAAAAATTATGAAATGGGTCTAAGTATTAGGCTAATTATTCTTCTAAAATCATAAAGTTTGAGTTTCTGGCTACAAAAGTGGTAGTTTCTAAAAATCTTACTCTTTGCTAAAAGGTGCTATAAATATGGCATAAGTGTGCATCTTTTTTAAGGAAAGTAGGTATCAGCTCAGTTCCTGGTGAACAGTGAACTGTCTCAAATCCAACGTTACAGAGGTTGGCTCAATCTCGCAAACACAAGTCAGTGCTGAAAGGAGGCCTTGGACTGAAACAGCCTGGAAAATGTATTAGATACTCATCCTAGCAGAGAGTATTTCGTCCAAGCAAGTTAAAATATAATGTGGCAAAAACTTAAATTAAACACATCATTTAAAATAAAAATCTTACCTTGCAGTAGTCAAGTCCCTGATACAAAAAAACAAATTACCCAGAGTTAGCGAAGGAAAGATACTACTAGCATATGAAGGAATTTTCTTTTCATATTGTCTCCAGGCATATTAAGGGAATCTGCACATCCTTCCTTTACTCTACTTTTCTATTATCCTTTGAAAGTGTTTTTCCCCCCTCCTTTCTTTTTTATATTATGAAATAGAGACCATAGAGACCTTCCTGGGCTGTGTAGGATGATGGCTTTAGGAAAGATTATAAAAGTATGTCTACTGTAGCTAGTAAAAAAAAGCCAGGACATTTGAAGAGTTTGGGTATAATTTTCTCAATTATCAGTCCTTGGCTTCCAAAAGTTCTATTAATTTATGTAAATGTCATTAGACTGCTATTGTTAAAATAAAAACAAGTCAATAATAGCATTGTTTCTACTAGAACAAATTTAGGCACCAGATCACTATTTCCTTTGATAAGTTTATATATATATGAAATTTAAAATATAATATACACACAACATTCCAAAGGAGATAGATACATATATATGTATGTATACATGTATATGTATATAACATATATTTCTTAATATGTATTGTAATCTGTATGATAAATAGGAAATAAAAGTAACCTTTTGCTGCTCTAACAAGTTCTAGTGGCTAATAGCAACATTATTAACTGGCATCTTTACCTTATACTCTGAGGTGGAGAGTTTTTCAAATCTTTTGTTTATATCAGGGGAATCCAACTTCTTAGTAAATTGAATATAGCACAATTTATTTTGTTCCAAAAATGACAAGATGATGAAACTGTCTGTGAGAATAGCTGGAAGACAAATAAATGTGATAATATAATTTCATGGGCTACCAATTTATAAACAACTTAATTATGTTTTTCTACTGAAATTGCACAAAAAGAGCAATTTTTCAGGACCAAGTTTTCTTGGTCTTAATATCTTAAAATATCTTAATCTTAAAAGACTTCAATGTGACTCTTCATTTGGATAAATGAAAATATCTGAACCTACAAATCTCTGCCTTTAAATAACAATATCACCAGCTTGGATTCATAGGTGATTAGAGACCAATGATCTCAACCAACTTAATTTTATGGATTTAAAATGAGCTAAAAAAGACACTTTCCTTTGGGGTCAGGCAAGTTGAATGTCATAAATCATAATAGGAATGAGATGCACACAAAATTAATCAGATATGATATAGTATTAAGAAAAATAACCAACTAATTTTATTAAATAGCAGAGAGAAATAAATGAGATTCATAAATATGTTATATAAAATAATAATAACACATAATAGAGGAATACTATTTTATTCTCAGGAGTAAGAGGTCATTTAAAGTTTTATGCATTTTATTTTGTTCCTGCGCCCCTTGGTAAAAGCCAGTGAACAACAGTGGATGTACACAATATAGGAGTCTGGAGAATTGCCAAGGAATCATATTGTTATCTGGTTCCCAAGAGACAGCATTATTCTGAGTATAAATGAAATAAACTTAAATGAAAAAAGATGACTTCAAGATACAAATGGAGTTGGTAGTCTCTGCGTAATTCTTAGTGAAGAGGCTTCAGTATGACAAAATCATCACCACTGCCACAAATGGTACTTTTGTTTGCAGTGTCAACAGAGAGGTCAAGGATTATACACATATGGAAATTGACACTACAATATGGAAGCTTTCCTTTGCACTAAAATGCTGTAAGGAAAAGAAAATTGCAGGCAAATAATCAGCTATCCCAACCAGATGTTGTCATTATTTGATATTAATAGCAACCTTAGAATTATAGGCATTTGTGAACCAAAATTGCATTTCACTTATTCTCATGGTTTTTGTCTGAAGTGGGTAGGTGGTAAAAATTGAACAAAATCAGTAGGGCTGTTGGTTAAATAGTGATATTTTCTTACCTTTATGCTGATAATTTCCATGAGACTCAGTTATGATTGTTTAATTTAAGACAAGGACAATTTTATCATTTTATCATAATGTATAGTATCTACTGTGTATAAAATAACATATCTTTGAAGATTTAGTAAATGACTTGAACATTTCTCATATGCTGCAAACTAAATATAAATATTTTAACATTAATGTCTTATGAGGCTTAAATAAAATATATTTGAATCTAATTTTATATGTATAGACATTTATTTATGAATAGAGAATTCAGTCTAGAATCTCTCAAAAGTGATTAATCATAAACTTTTAAAACAATGACATCTTACAGAGAGCCAAGAGTAGAGATATTTCATTGGGGGCTGTGTTGACATATTTATTGGCTCATTCACCCACTCTTGTTTTATTCATTCATAATTCAGTTAAGAGTAAAAAAATACTTGAAATGGCAAGAACAATAGGGCCCTCTTTGGGGGGAAAACCATCTGAACATTGAAAATTAAACTGATAGTCTATTAATGTCTTGTAGGTATAGTAGTATACTGATATGGTAGAGAGGAATGTGGTGAAGTTAGAAGAGCATTAAACGTGATGGCCAAATAGCTGAGTGCCCAGATCCACTGTGCATTAACTCTGTGACTTTGGGAAGCTTGCTTAATCTATTATCCTCGTTTTATGTATCTATAAAAGACAACGTGGCATAGTAGAAACAGCCCAGGGCATGGAGATGGGAAATTGAGTCTGCATCCTGCTTTTGACACTGACTAGCCATGTGATTAGGGAATAGCCCTTTAACATTTTTGAGTTCTGGCTTCTGTATCTATAAAATGGAGAGAAGGGGCAGCTAGGTGGCGCAGTGAGTAAGAGTGCTGGCCTCGGAGTTGGGATGACCCGAGATCGAATCCGGCCTCAGAAAATGAGCACCCACACATAAATAATGACTGGCCGTGTAACCTTGAGCAAGTTACTTAACCCCAATTGCTTTAAAAAAAATGGGGAGAAGTACTTAGTTCTAGTTGTTGCTGTGAAGATTGAGTATGATGATGTATTAGAGCACTTAGAGAACCTTACAGCTCTAACCTCCAAAAGTATTATGTAGGATGTTCCAAAACCTTAAAAGTTCTAGGTTATTAGAGCTTAAAGGTGCACCAAGACTTTTGGGACATCCTATAAAAATGTCGTGTTTTTGCTGTTATTGTTGATTCATTCAGTTGTATCCAACTCTTCGTAACCCTCAGGGACCATAGTACATGAGGCCCTTCTGTCCTCCATTGTCTCTCAAAATCTGTGCAAGTTCATATTTGTTGCTTCCATGACACTATCTATCCATTTCATCCTCTGGGTCTTTTCCAATGAATCCTGTTGAAGCTTCAGCTTCAGTATTTGTCCTTCCAATGTATAGTCTGAATTAATTTCTATAAGTATTGACCAATTTGATCACCTTGCTGCCCAAGGGACTCATTATTATTTACTATCATTATTATCACAAAATGGAAATGATTATCTATACTTCTCCTATTACTAGTCAGCAGATTGTTGCAAGGAAAACTATTTGAAAATCTGAAAGTATATACCTGAGTTTTTCTTATTAATTCCTAGGAGACTTCCCTGTGATTCCATACAATGGATATATCTCTAATTACAAAAGCAATTATTGATAATGATATTTCTAAAATTAAGTCAACAAGGAAATGTGACTTAGTGTGTCAGGATCAGAGTTAGGAAGACTTGGGTTGAAGTCCTGACTGACACATATGGGCTCTGTGATCCTGCACAAGTAACTTTACCTCTCCCTGTCCCAGGCAATTAACAAAGCAAGTTCCAAATTACATTGGTAAAGGAGAGTTTGCCATTTGAGAATTCTCTGTACCAGTAAAATCACAGGTCAAAACAAAATGGATGATGAAGAAAAGGGATGTCAAAGATGAGAGTAGAGTCATGTAAAATTATAGTTGGATGACTAAACTCTCCTGAGCAAATACTACTACACACCTTTTTCCTGAGTCACATGCAATTTAATTGAGAAAGCATTTATCAACTACCTATGTGCTAGATGCTGGGGATAAAAAAGAGAAAACCAACACCAACTTCTTAAGGGGATCACGAAAAGCCTTTTGTAGGCCATGGGTGCTGAATGGTTACAGGAACCTTAGGGATCCCACAATGGGAAGGTAAAGAGGAAGAGTTTTCTAGATATGGAGGCCAGCTTTGTGCAAAAGCACCCATCATGTATGGGGAATGACAAGCAAGCTAGTTTACCTCCAACAGGCATGAGGTGAAGAAATGTAAAATAAGCCTGGAAAGGCTGTTGGCCCCAAGTCATGAAGGATTTTAAATGCCAAAACAGGAATTTGTAGCTTATCCTAGAGGCAGTAGGGACAAAGCAAGGATAAGCAAATATCAGATATTAGACATTTTCTCACTCTCCCATATTATATCTGGAGAACTTCACATTTTTTTGGCATTATTGTCTTGCTCTTTTTGGTCCTGATATTTGGACATGAGTACACGAAGCATGATGGAATGTATCTAGGAACAAGAGAATGCCAGTTTAAGATGCTAACTGTGGTCTCTGTAAAGCCTAGACAAGGTCATAAGTTCTAAAGTTGTTTCTAAAATTCTCTAAAAATTTTTTTAAACTTGAAGATCAGACTTTCCATAACTTGTTTCTAATGAACATAGTTTTAATAGTCACATGTGTATTATTTTTCACTTAAATATAGTAATCTTCATAATAACAGAGCCCCTTATTATATAGATCTGACTTTGGGGTGGAGTTGGGATTGATAAGAAGGTTGAAGGGGGGTGTGGCCCTGAACTTGTGATTTCATCAGTTTATGGAACTCCTTTTACCAACCCAGATCAGCAATTTTCCTTCAACTCATAGTCTTATGAAAGTTACTTTTGTATATATCAGTAAGTCTAATCACATAAATATGTAACAGTAAAAGCCTGATATGAAATATTAATTTATAAAACATATAAATCATATCCTTGTTCCTTAATTATATAAATATGCATATATGCAGCCTTCTTTTGCCCTATCATGTTTAGATATCATCATGCATTAAGATTATAGCAGCAATTGGATTGAACATACAACTATATACTGAGATCACTCTGCACTTTTACTCTGCCTTCACAGTATATTTTTTTAAGACTTTCAAAACAAAAATATTAATGACAAAAACCAAATTCCCAATTGTACTTTGTAATAGAATAATGAAAGTTTAACAATGTCCCTTTTGAAAACCAACATAACAGGAAAAATAAATTTTTAGTGGTGTTAAACATTTCGAAATTTCCAGCCATTGGAAGAGATCATGAGAGAGGCAACATGGTAGACATCAGAGGTATGAAACTCTCATGGTATGAAACTTTCTTGGGCTCATGTAGGCCCAATTCTAGGAAATGTGTGACAAAATAAATGAAAATAAAATACAACATAGATATGTGGTTTTCTAAGTCAATATGCACATGCAGAAATACATTTCCATTTGAGTCTGACATCTCTAGTATACATCAGAGAAGACCAAAAAGCTCAGAAAGACACAGGTTTGAGGCCTGCCTCTGACATATATATTGTTATGGAACCCTAAGCAAATCACATAACCTCTCATCACCCCCAGGAAGCCCTGTGTTCACAGAGCAAGTGCCAATTGCATTGACAGAACATGTTTCCTCATTGGAAATTTCCTACACCAATTGAAATCAGAGGTCTAGTGAAAAAATAAAAGAGAGATAAGGAGAGAGATCATAGATATCAATGATGCTGATAGCAGAATCAACTGATATTAATATAATTAAATATGTATAGCAATATTTGTCAAATACCATCATAAAGAAACATTGAAGAAATTCATGTCAATTCCCAATTTTCATATTTATAGGCATTTCTTATCATGAAAAAAATTCCAAATCTAGATGCCGATTTTAAAACATTTGCATACTTCAAAATGTACTTAATGCTTGACAACACAAAAATCAACTTTGATATTAAATACTAGTCTAAAACTTGTTTCTGGTCCCAAGGGTGGTAACTATGGCATTACAAGCAATTACTTGTTGTGTTTTGCAAATCTCCAGTGGCAATAATTAGTCTACCTGTTGACAGAGAATTTCTCCTGTTCTATTGTTAATGTAGGCAATTGATTTGCACAAGGGTGTAATTACCATCACTGATGGTGTCGGAGATGAGCTTCCCCACCAGGGTTCTGTCAATCACCACTTTATCCAGCTGTGGCCCACAAAGGCTTAGGGACACCAGCACACCTGAACCAAAAAGGAGCTAAATTCAAATAATAAAGAAAAACAAAACAAAAAAAAAAATCAGTTAGTTATGGAGCCAGAGTCTTAAAAATAGCATTTCACACATCATGAAATTACAACCAAAAATAAAAAAAAGATAGCTCCACAAAAATTACAGATATGTTCCTTGTTTTTATTCTTTTTAGATTATATAGAATAATACAGAAAAATCCATGGATTGACCAAAATTATGTAAAGAGTTGAGATTATTCTAATTTTATTAGATGTCTAATAAACTAAATGCTTATTTTTTACAGAAATAATTGATTTTATTTGCATTATAGAAAACAATTGTTCTAAGAAAACAAAATATAATTCAATCTAGTATTTGATTATGTGACATCTACACATAAAAACATATAACTTTGGTTGAAATATTCACTATTATTATACAAAAGATCTGTAACAATTATTCAGCCAAGTACTAGAAAGGTCAGAACATTTTATTTTCTCTTTAGTTATCCCTTATTTTGGATTAAGGATCCAGTAGTAAAAGAAAAATTCACTTTTTTTCCTTCCTCAAGTCCTAAAATATTACTGTGAAAAAGGAAAACAAAAAAACCCATAGTTCACACAGCAAAGAGAACTTCCTTCTTTTTATCCCTTAGAATTCTCCATACAACCAAAGTGCTGCTTCATTTAAGTCAATAACTTAAACTTTATCTGTCCCAGATGCAATACGATGTGTATATATTATATTAAATTTTAAATGCTGCAACTTTATAAATACCAAATATCTGAAAACATTCCTAAGTAGTGCTGCCTAAGAACAGGGAGACAGGTGACATCATTGAGTTTATACTGCTTTCTTCCTTCTTCAGTAGCATAACTTGCCCATCCCTGGATATCCTGAACAGTCCTATTTTTAATAGACCTCACCAACTAAATATGTGGTGTAAATTCAGTGATAAATTCTGTGGAATAAATTGATCGTTATATTATGAAAACAATGGATTTGGTGGGGATGGGAGTAGCAATTTATTACTTAACAATTAATTCCCAAACTGGGAAATCCAACTACAAAAAAATTTCTATCAAATAGTTTACTATTTTATTAGACCTTCCTGGAAAAAAAAAACAACCTGTGTATAACCTATGAACGTCTATTAGTGCATGAAATTTCAGCAATGGAAGAAAATATTTCACTTCCAAGGTAACAGTATCAGTGCAGATGAGTCATCATACAACATATGGTACAGGAAGAAAAAACCAAACCAATGGTTAGAAAACTAATCATAAAAATGCTAGCCAAACCCACAACACAACTAAGATTTTAAACAAAACTGGGAATTCCCCCACCCACCAACCCATCAAGTCCCAGCTAGAAAGGAGAATTCCATGTCAGGACATATTTGAACATGTGTGGGAGACTTTGAAAGAGGGGCACGAGGAAGGCATGGAAAGGCCTTATCTATACCAGGTTCATGAATCAGACGACAAATTGGAAGGTTCCTTATGATTGACTTGTTTTTATAGGTTTGTCTATAACAAATTCCTCATCCTTCGTTAGGCCCCTGAAAGTGTAGTTTGACTATTAAAAAGAGGGGACTTTAAAGTACTCTTCTATTTCATGTCAATATCACGGTGGTGGGAGTGAGGAGAGAGAAATGAACTGCTGGCTCTGGAGAAAAGAGTAGATCATATTTGCTGGCTTTGGAAACCAATCATAATACGTATATCCCCCTCCCAAAGATTTAAAAACAATCATCTTTTAAATATAAACTGCTTTCAAAGAATAATTGTGAACAACCAAGTTTTCTGAGTACTACAGATACTTAAGTCAACTATAAAGGACCTATGAAGTAAGGTCCTTTATATACAACTATATATAAGGTCCTTTCTATACAAACTATACAACTCCAGAGAAAAGAACTGATGAATATGCTGTCATAGATATTTATAAATCTGCATCAAATGGTGGCCTTCTCCAGTGTAGAGTGAGGAGCGAAGGAAAGAGAAAAATCAGAACTTAAAATGTAACAAAAACATAAAGAGAAAAAAATAAATATAAACTGCTTAACTAAAATATCTGCCCCTATAATATTCAGTGATGTCAAACATCAATATCACCACGATTTGTGAAAAGTCCATATGACTCAAGCGAACAAGGTAGAAATGAAGGGAACTTTAGGAGAAAGTAACCACAACTGTAATAAATAAGCAAGATGATGCCAAATGTTGTCTAAGGGACCCTGGATATTGGGAGAATGTATTTCCAAGAGTCCAAAGAAAGGAAAGATGGGATCTGATGGCCTAATAAGTCTATTCAAGAGGAATGAGATGCTCTCGAGAACAAAATTTGGCCACATAAAGACTAATTAATTCCTTAAGGAAGAAAAGAGGGTACTGTTTAAGGAGAAGAAAATACTATAGATACATAGTGATCAATACAGATTTTTTAAAAGGCATGTAAAGAAAATTAAAGGAGGGGTAGAAAACTGAGGATGAGTATGAAAGTATCGCATGGTCTTGTAGGAGTAACATCAGGAACACTAAAGCCTAGGAGATAAAACTTGCCACAAAGTTAATTACAACAGCAAAGATATTTTTAAGCTATATTGGAGGCAAAAGGAAAATGAAAAATGAATATATTTGGGGGTGGATCAAATGATAATAATTGATATCCAAAGGACTATTTCTATTTCATCTTTGTCTTCTATGCTAGGGAACATAATCTTCATACTTGAAGGATAAAAGAAAGTAGCTTGGAAGAAATTGGAATCCAAGACGTGTAAGGAGATGGGCCTAGTTCCCCCTCAAAGAGTTAAAATCACCAGGCAGGCACAAACACATCCTAGGCTACTGAAAGACCTGACTGATGTGACTGCTGAGTCACTGTTGGTGATTTTTGAAAAAGAGGTTCAACTTCTATAAGAAATTATTTTTCTTGGTGTGTATGTTCTTTCTTCTGTTCATAACCTACTTTTCTGCCTATAACTAGTTTAGATAAGTCAGGTAGTAGTAGCTTTAATAGCATTAACTTTGTACTCGTTTTGATCTTTACTCTAAAAAGTTGATGTTCTTACCATCCATAGCACTTGATTTCAAGAATGACTTCCATGTCAGTAATAAGTGAATTCCTGTCTATTAAAATATAATAAATTCCATTGTGGTGTTATTTCATGTTCATCATGTCTAGTACCTTCCAATTCTTTTTCTCAATGTAAACATATGTGACTTATCCACTTTAAGATCCTGCAAAATGTCTTTAATTCCTTATTCCCAACTTAAATATATTTTTAACATATTTTTAGCTTCTTTACCTAGTTCAAAATTCACATTGAAATCACCCAGCATCAAAGTAATGTTGATTTAACTGGATCTTATAAAGTTTTGGGCAGGATTTCTTTGCCTCTTCATAATCTGCAATAGACGGCTGTACACTGTTTGTGATTGCTTTCAAGATACTCTTTTTACAAATATTATGAGCATTACAACGTGAGGGGACCAACTATCCCATCAAATAATGTTTCTTAGTGACTTTGAATCTACAATAAAGAATGACTGCCCACTCTTTTATTTGCCTCTCTAGGGAGAACTTGTCAGATGTCCTTCCATTAACTACAATTTCTTTCCATCTTCTGGTTTGGGTTAAAGTAAGACTGTTAAGATTGACATGGTTTGGGTGTGCCAGTAGTATGATTAGTATTAATTGATTTTTGGACAAGGATCTCACATTCAGAATGTCAACAGCTAAGTTAAAGTTTATGGCCTATTTACAAATTGAATCTTAGAACCCTCTGTCCAGTTTTCTGCCACTCTCTGCCAAATCACTGAAAAAAAGAGGACCCCTTGGGATGAAGAACCATTTTATAATTTTCATTGTTCCACATGTTGCCATAGCCAAAGAATTACCAAGTTACCAGCTTACTTACTGGCCAATACGCCTCTTTGAGTTTAGTTAGGCTGGTCCTCAGAAAGACTACTCATTGCTAGGACTGTACTCAAAAGTCTTTTCCAGCATGGTAAAAACTGCTAGACTTTGCACTCTGCCAACATGGCCTCTGAAAAACCAGGAGTCTCTCCACACCACAATGAGGAATTGGAATTTTCATTTACTTTGTATATTCATTGTATTTACATACTTTTGTAACTGTTGTATATCTCTTCCAACCCCATTAGAATATAAGCTACATGAGGACAGAACTGATTCAGCTTTGTTTTTGCACCTCCAGAACTTTGCATATTCCCTTGCATGATGAAGGGACTTATGCTTGATGAATTGAATTGAATATGACCATATCCATCATGTTCAGGTTGATTGTTAAACCATGAATCTATAATCTTTGGTTTATCAACTGAAAATATAGCAAAGCATATAAACTCTGAGGCTGACAAAGACCCCACAAAATGATGGAGAAGAATTTGAAAGCAATTAACCTATCATAAATAGTCTGGGCTATATCTGAATAATCTAAATTGTGATAGCCTTTATTAGAAAACTGAGCCTCTCCCAATCCCTGCCATCGCCACTAAGGAAGATATCAAGTTTGACCACAGCATAGAAAATGCCCAGAACAGGAAATGCAGCTATACCACTGGTCCCCTTATTTTTCTTGCCCCGCCCAAAATAGAGAATTATTTGTAATATTTACATATACCTGTATAACATACTATTTCCTTAAAAATGAAATGTTAGCCAAAGACAAAGGTGAGGTCTTTTGCCTGAGTCCTAAGTTTTACAGAACAAATCCTTTTATTAAGAGGATTTATTCTGCAAAGTTTGGATTTTGTCAAAGGGCCGCATTTCAGGACCTAGAGGGACACATGTGGCCTTGAGGCTGCAGGTTCCCCACACCTAATACAAATATTTCTATTATCAGACCATTTAACAGATTCTCAATTAAACAGACTCACAAAATGCCTCAACTCTATGAGATGTGCTAGTAAAGTTTTGGATAGAACAAATGACAGAATCCAAGAAGGGAATATTTTAGAATGGAAAAGAAAAAGAAATATTAGAATACACCCTTAGTGAAAAGGAATGTATAGAAAATCACTGTGAGAAGACTGTTATATAACTGTTATGTTCATAGGCTAATAGATTTAGAGCTGAAAGGGACCTTTGAGACCAGCAAGTCTAACCTCTTCTTTTTACAGATGAAGAAAATTAATTTTAGAGAGGTGAGAGGACTAATGACTTGCCCAAGGTTGTAAAGATGGTAAGTGGAAGATCTGGAATTGAAGCCTAGACTCTCTAACTCCAAATACTGTGCAGAATAGTCAGGGCGAAGAGAAATTTGAGGAATGCCTTTTAATAGATTCCAAATCTAAACTAAATGTTCCTTATGAATATGACCACTTAATGATAAAGGTGTGTAGTCAGGCTTTCACCTAAGGCAGGAGAGTTTTGCATGCTGCTTCATTGGCTATGGGAGATGTGACTCCCGATATGACTTCTGATTGGTGGAGAGAATACTAAAATGACTCTGATTCACCACATGAAGGGCAAAGTTGGTGTTGAGGCAGCTTCTTCAGAAAGAGACACATATGATTCCAAACATTCTTTGGGAGAGAGAGAAAGCAAGTCTTTGGAAGCTACAGATATGTACGGGGACATATCCCTGATTTCAGGTTTGTCTCCCTAGGGATGTTGGAGATTTTCCCTTGGATGAGACTGGGACTATTCTTTTTGTTGAGTTGAGATCTCCCCTTGCTCCTATCTAAAAAGTTCATTCACTCTCGTGCATTTTCTAACATATTCTAATCTGTATAACTTCTCCAATTTCTGTATGCTTGGATAAATACAGCTTATTCTGTATTTGACATTTATTATGGTCTTTTGTATAACTAGCATTTGGTAGGAAGAAGTCAAATTTGTGAGTGTAAGCTAAGGACTAATGACTAGAAAAGTGACAGTGAGATCTATAAGAACATGACATGTAAGCAGAGAGAAGGTGGAGTTTGAAATGACAAGGCTTGTCAACTGATTAGATACATGAGATGAGGCATACTGTGGAGTTAAGAATGACACTAAAGTTTTAAACCTGGGTGACTAGAAGTATAGTGGTACTTAGAAATTCAGAAAAAGGTTGTGTTTGGTGAGGGGGGAGGGAGAGGGGCTATGGGGTGGGGATGGGAAAGAATGTAATGCATGCAAATCACAATCCATTCATGCTCCTTCGTCTTGTGTAATTGAATCTGTCCCACACAAAATGGAAAAAAAGGGGGGGAGGGAGGAAGAAGATAATGTGCTGGGACATAGACCACCTACCCCCAAACACAACCACACCCTTGCTCTGAACTTCTGAAATACCACATTAAGCCACAGTGTGATCTGGAAGGCAGAGGCTGGTCTACTGGAGAAGGGTGGGAGTTTCCCAATGGCAAACATATAGCTTCTGCTATGGATATTCTGGTAGAGGTTAAATTGTAACTGTCTTCCTGGGTCTCCCTGAGCTCAGAAGAAGCTGGGAACATGCTACCGCAAAGAACTGATCAGAGTTCTGGAGTATCAGGGATAAGATGTATGACTGTAGGTTGAAGAATGACTGACTATGGGAGAAGGGTGGGATTTGGCCCAATTTCTCACCCTCCCACTTTTAGGATTAGGCCATGTCCTCATTTTGAAGACTACTGGCTCTATGAGACCTTTTCATATAGGGGTAAATTAACAACATATTCTATAATTAATTTTAATCTTAAACTCCTATATTTGAAATTTTAATCTTAACTTCTTATATTTTCCCTTTCTCTCCTCACCAGATTAACTCATAACTACATAAAGTTCTACCTATTTTAGAGTACTTCCATTTCAAAGAAGCTAAGCTTAAAATAAAGGCACAAAAAATAACAAATTTTCATATAATTAAAGGCTTACAAAAGTACATTATCTCATTTGATTCTCATAACAATCCTGCTTAGATAAGTAACCAGCTACTTTTCTCACCTTAGAGTCTACCACTGGACTACCTAGAGTGAAGCCTAACCCAGAGCAAATAGCATAATGGCTTGATTCAGCTATGCCACTTACTGCTTCTATAACCTAGGGCAAACTACTCAAAATTCTCTGGGCCTCAGTTTCTTCCATCTGCAAAATGAGAGGGTTGGATGAACTGCAAGATCCATTCCAGTTCTCAGTCTATGACACAATGACCTTAAGTTCCCATACTGTACAAGGCACTGTGTCAGCACTGTGGTTACTAAGGCAGAAGGGGAAACTAGGTAGAACAGGAAGACCTGAGTTCAAATTCTGTTTTAGACCCTTACTAACTCATATGAGGCCCTGGGCAAATCCTTTAATCTTTCAGCCCGTTTCCTCATTTATAAAATGAGGATATTAAAACTACCTGCCCCACAAGGTTGTAGAGAGGATCAAATGAGATTCTATTTCTTGGGCACCTTGAGAACTTTAGAACATTATTAAAAAAAAAATGCTGGCTATTAAGCAAATTAAAAAAAAAACTGTCTCTGATTTCAGTGAGCTTACTTATATTTTACTGTAGGATTTAAACAAGTAAACAGACAAATAAATACAAGTTACTTTGAGGAAGGAGGGAGTACTAACCACTAGGGGAATTAGAAAAGATTTCCCATGGAGGATAGCATGAAGAGTTCTCCTGAATTTAAGAGAAAGAGTACAGCTACAGAATCAACATTATTGACATTTATATATCTTGCTTGAAATTTACAAATTATTTTACACACATCATCTCATTTGATTCTCATAACAACCCTATAACATAGGTATTTTACGTATTTTATCATTGTTATGATACAGATGAAAAAATTAAGATTCAGTGACTTACCAAGAGTCAGACAATAAAATGTCAGAGGCAGGACTGAACCCAAATTATCTAACTACAAATCAAATACACTTCCTACTCTGATGTATCTATAATTTGATCCAAATGGGCACTACCTTCACAATGAAGTTTACTTCTCTGTGCCTTATTCTCCATGCTTCTTGTCCATGTTTTCTTATAAATCCCCAAAGAGAATCTATTCAAAGTGCTTTAGTCCTTCCTCAGTTCCATGAACAAGAAACTCCACCTCTTGGCTGCAGGCATTTTCCCTCCTGCCTGGAATGCTTGCTTACCTCATCTCTGCTTACTGGCTTTCTTGGCTTCTTTTAAGGTCCAACTAAAATTCCATCATCTACAGGAAGCCCTTCCTAACCCCTCTTAATTCTAGTGCCTTCTCTTTTTCTTAAATCCTATTTATTCCATAAATAGTTTATTTGTACATATTTGTTTGCTTATGGTCTCCCCCACTAGATTGCAAGCTCCTTTAGGGCAGGAACTATCTTCTGCCTCTTTTTGTATGCCCGGTGCTTAGTACAGTATCTAGTATGTATTAGGTGCTTAGTAAAAGTTTATTGACTGACAGGCTGGCTGATTGACGCTTGTTCTTTTAGTATCTTTAGAATACCAAAGTAGTACTTGGCTCACCAATCTGTTTTCTCTTTTTCTTGACTCATGACTGGTCCTTCTTCTTTTCTGGTAATATTTATCTTCAATAAAATCACTGGATCAAGGGCAGCTAGGTGGCACAGTAAATAGAGCACCAGCCCTGGAGTCAGGAGGACCTGAGTTCAAATTTGACCTCAGACACTTAACACTTACTGTGTGACCTTGGACAAGTCACTTAACCCCAAATTCCCTGCCTTCCCTCTCCAAAAACAAAAGGAAGAAACAAAATCATTGGATCATAGATTTAGAGCTAGAAGGAATCTAAAGAGGACTTTCAGTCCAACTGTCTTATATTACAGGTAATTAAACCAACGCTTGGGGAGTTTAAATCCTTTGTGCCATATTTTCCAGGTAATCTACCCCCATCTAGCCTGCTTCTTTCTATGGCCTTTAAAATTATTTGTCTTTTTTACACTTCTGAGATCATGGTGCTTCATAACTTATATTTACATAATATCACCAGGGAACTAGTGATACAAAAGAGATGGGCTTCTTACAGTAGCAGGTGGATTGGGATCATTCAAAGCATTTTGCAATAATATTAGTTAGCATGTATATAGTGCTTTAAGATCTGAAAAAATCTTTACATATGTTAACTCATTTGTTCCTCATAATAACTCTGTGAGGGAGGTGCTGTTATTATCCCTATGTTTCAGAGGAGAAAACTGAGGCTGAGAGATTTGTCCAACTAGTGTCTAAAGTAGGGTTTGAACTCTAGTCTTCCCAAATTTTATTCAATGTATCACGTGGCTGCCTATCATTCCTCATTAAAACAGTTCATTATAGGGCTTATTAATCATAATTACTATATTTGAATAGATGGTATACAATCTAGACCAAGATTTCAAGTATTTTTGACACAGATCTAATTAGGCACTTTTCTACCCTTCTTAATTGCTGCCCCATTTAACTCTAGTTTTTTTCCTAGGCATGAGTAAATCTAACAGCTTGAATCTTTCTTGAATTCCATGTGGTTCTGGCAGGTCTTCTTCATGGCTTAGGGGCCCTGAACCATCTTGGCCAGCTGTCAAAATTCTCTCTTTCTTTGGCTTTAGCCTTCCATTACTTAATCTTTTATCTAGTGGGAAACTCCTCCCTAATTCCAAGTCTCCTACTCTCCCTCTGCTCTTCTTTCTTCTAGTGATTCCCTGAATGATTTACATTTTAAAATCTTGGGATAACCTTTTCCTAATCAGTGATCTCCTTTTCAATCTGCTTTGGGAATGTTTGCTGGTTTTCTTTTTGAAGGTAAAGTCTTCCAGTTCTCATTTCCCTTAACTTCTAACCATAATTCTAAGAAGATATCACCTACAACTTAATAAATTATGCCATACTAGTGGACCCAAAGAATTTATGCAACTTCCACCAAAGCAGCATTCATTTTCTAAAGAACCTTACTCATTAAACATTGAGTATTGACAACAGTTACTCAGTAAATCCCAGTGATTTGCCATGTTATTTTACCTTCAGGCTGGTAGTAACACTACATTATGACTTGATGAATGTGCAGAATTTCAATAAGGAAATGATTTATGAAAATAATGGCAACTTTGGCACAAAACCAGGCTAGTAACCTTAAATCTGACATAACAGAGTTATAGACATTTCTAAATGTCTTAAAATAAATTTATGTTTGTAATCTACAAGATGTTAGCCCACAGAGCAAAGCTCTCAATGATATTTTGAATTCCAAAGTCATGTTCAGTTCTAGGATTTTGGTTCAGGATTACTTTCTTTGCCTTCCTTGGCAGAAACTTTTTAACGTCAATCTTGTAAGTACAAGAAAATAAATTAAAGTAACTAAATTTTAGATTAGATATATGATAAACTTAAAAATTCCCATTAGAGCACTGGGCTTGGAGTTAGGAGGCTCCAAATTCAAATCCTACCTCAGATACTTACTGGTTAACCCTGAGAAAGTCCCATAACTTCTCAAGAGTATTGGATTCACTGGTCCTTCTAGCTCTGAATCTATAATCCTATAATAAACATCCTGGTTATAACAACCTGGTACTCTTATTTTATGATTTATTTTAAAGAGACATTGGGTCAATAAATGTGTTCCTGAGGGAACTCATTATTTAAAGAACACATGTGAAGAAATACTTTGTAAATCAATAAACCAATGAATGAAATATATTTATTTAGCATCTTCAATTTGCAAGACACTATGATAGCTACCCTGGGAAATGCAGACAAGTATAAGATATGACGAGTCACTGCCCTCAAAGAGCTAAAAATCAAGTACATATTTATTTTCATGTTGTCTCCCCCCCTTGAGAACAGAGACCTTTTTTAAACCAATTTTTGTATTCCAGATGCTTAGCACAGTATTTGGCACATAGCAGTAGGTGTTTAATGTTTATTGCCTGACTATACACATTAAAAAGTGATTAACAATAAAAGTGACTATAAATCATTTAATTAAGATAAGTGGTCATAACATAATGGAGAGAACCAATATCAGAGGTAGGAGCATTTTGGTTCAAATTCTGGGCTAGTAATTTAATCTCCTTGTGTTCCTGGCTATTGCCTACTTGCCCCTGGGTCATTATTCCTCCTTTTTCAAGGAGTTCAGTATTTGGCCAGTTATCTTTCTCTCCTTTCCAACTACTGCCTTTATACTAGGAGATTCCAGCATTCATGATTTCTCAAGCATCAAAGAGATAGTCTAAAAAATCTCAAGGTTCATTAACAAATTGCCTGTACTTCCACCTAGCTTTTTTTTTTCAACAACTCCCATTTCCTCCCCATAAGATTTGTTTCTCTTTGTGTCTTCAGAATCCCACCCTTGAATGCTTCCTATTCCTAATGAGCTGACTTCCCTTGAAGAAGTCAAGATTAATCAACCATTCTCTGAATCTTTTGGAATTTGGTCTCCTAAAATCTATGACTGTCATTTTGCCAACTCCTGGAGAATTGCTGTGTTAACTGCTTTGTAGAGGGTGCCTAACCCTGAAGGGAGGATCATAGAATCATAGAGTCAGAACTCAAAGGAACTTAAAATTGTCACTTCCCTCACTTTATTAGCACCTTGAAGTACTCACTCTACTCCTTTTCTTTGCTGTACCAATTTCTTTCTCCTTATTAGCTCTTTCTCAAGTCCTCATCCTCCTCCAAACCTGCCATTCCTTCAACATGAACTCTTCCCAAGCTTCCCACAAATTTCAATTTTTAGACTTCACAATTCCAAAATTCAGATCTCACAATTCCTTCTCTTTCCCCCCCTTTATTTCTATTCCTTTTCCTTCATTCCATTAAGCTTTCTTTAATTCAACAAAGATGTTTAAAAACAAGTATTTAGTTTAGAGTTGAGGTGAAAAGTTAAGGAATAATGATGGCAGTGGTAGTGGTGATGATGATGGTGATGATGGTGATGATGATGATGATGATGATGATGATGATGATGATGCTAATTGACATTTATTAATATGGTGCTTAAAAGTTTACAAAGCACTTTAAATAAATTACCCCATTTAAACCTTACAACAGTCCTGTGATAGCAGTAGAATACAGGTATTACTCAATTAATCTTATAGATGGTGATCTGAGGAAAGGGTTGGTGATTGTTTGGATAGCTTTAATTTCGATGGGCTCAAGTGCAAGTTATGTTTCCATTAAGTTGCAAATGAAACCATTCATGCTTTGAAACTTGTGTCTCTGTGTGTTTTAAGGGAAGTGGGTGACTTCAATGGAATACTGATATTCCCAGATTGGAACCAATGGCTCCCAGGCAGAGCCAATAAATCAGAAAAGTCACTCCAAGTTTACTAAACATAAATAATTGCTACATTTTGTTGAAAGCCTTTTCTGTATCTGTTAACATAATTATCCATGGAATAGGAGAGAAAGAGAAAATAAATACTGGATTAAATATGAAATTAACTTTTTAAAAAAAGGAACTGCTAGGGGCGGCTAGGTGGCGCAGTGAGTAGAGCATCAGCCCTGGAGTCAGAAGGACCTGAGTTCTGATCCGGCCTCAGACAGTTAACGCACACACAAACAAACAAACAAACAAACAAACAAAAAAACCTAGCCATGTGACCTTGGGCAAGTTACTTAACCCCAATTGCCTTCCAAAAAAAAAAAAAAGGAACTGCTTTTTCTGCATTTTTAGATCTTTTCCACAAGAGATGTCTTGCTAGGTAAGAAATATATCAGAAGTAAACGTGATATAAAAACAAAATACAGCAATAAAAATAATTATTAAAACAAAACAAGTGCACTCAGGTCCTTCAAGTAAGTAGAGAACCTGTGAATCAAGGGTTATGTTATCAGGATTTGATGAGACAAAATTTCCTATTGTGGTCTAAAAAGGGAGTATTCTTTAAAAAATATGTTCCTATAAGTAAATAAGTATTCTAAGTGTTACTAAATCACATTCAGCAGCAAATTTCCTGGCAATGAGGATAGCATACAGGTTTACAAACTCAGAGTCATCCTTGAGCATTCACTCCATTTCACCCCATCTATTCAATCGTCACCATCTGATCAATTCTACCTTCATAATAACTCTCTTCTCTATCATCTTTGAATATTCTTTAAATGAATAAATATGCTAAAAGGGTCAGTTGTTCAACTAAACACTCCAAAAATAGGAGCATACATTCTCTCTACTTCTGTATACCCCAAATTCACTCACTCTTCAGCTCCTTACAATATGCCTTTAACCATACTATTTAATTGAAACTGCTTTCTCCAAGGTTGTCTATATTCCAACAGATTTTTCTCAGTTCTCATACCCCTAGGTTTTATCACACCATTCACACTGTTTGCCAACCCTTTCCTTCCTGGATACATCTTCTTCCCTTGGCTTCCATGGCACTATTCTTTTCTGACTTCTACCCATCTGATTACTCCTTTTCAGTGTCTTGGTTCATCATCTCAGGCTCTCCATCCCCATGAAGAGTGGGGATCTGGCTGTTCACTAAGGCTCTGACCTTGGCTCTACTTTTCTCTATCAAAAATTTAAATCTATTCCCATGGATTCAACTATCATTGCCATGCTAATGGCTCTCAAAGTATATAATTCATTCTGCTCTCTCCAGTGGTTTCTAGTTCCAGATTCCTAACTGCTCACTGGACCTCTCTACTTGGGTACCCTACTGGCACCTTAAACTCAACATATCCAAAACTGAACTTATTGAACTCAAACTTCCCCTTCTCTCAACTTGACTATTTTTGTTTATGATGTCTAGTCATTCAAAACCCCGACCTCATCACTGAGACCCCTCTTCCACCCCCCAACCCTACACACATATAAATATCTAAGGAAGGGTCTTTCAATTTAGCTTCCACAATATATGCAACTGTGATTGAATAGAAATTCATATTTGGAACAGACTTCAAAGACTATCTTATCCAAAAGAAACACCTGAATGAAATTCTCTACCTGTGTTCATCTGATATCTACCTGAAGATCTTTAGTAATGGAGAATTCACTAAATCTGAAGCTAATTTATTTCTCTTGGATCCATTCCTTTCCACTCCTACTGACATAACTTTATAACACTTCAACTAGATTATTTTAATAGCCTCTTAAGTTATTTCTTTGCCCTCAATCTTTCTTCTCTCCAATCCCTCTTTAACATGACTGCCAAATTAATCTGTCTAATTCCCAGGTCTGACCACATTAATCTCCAAATGATTAGGAGACATAAACTCTAGCTCAGCATGTAAGGTCTGTAACAATCTGGCTACACTCTATGTTTTCAGCCTCATTTCAACATACTTCTCTCCATACACTCTACTTTTCAGACAATTGGACTACTTGCTGTTCTCAACCTTATACTATATAGATATTTATTATATTATTTCCAAATATGTCCTCCCTGCTAGAGTAATGCATTCCAAGAATATCTCCATATAATTAAATCATTCTTTTCTCTCAAGACCTAGTTCAGGTGTTATCTTTTCCATTAGTCTTCCCTGATGCCCTAATTCAGTGATTTGAAACTAAAATAGAAACAAGGGCTACTAAATACGTGGGCCACATATTGACTTAGAAAACCACATATTAACATTATCTGTGTTTGGTTGTATTTTTGTTTATTTTGTTAAATATCTCCCAACTATATTTTAATCTGGTTCCAGCAGCACTGGGCATATGATGAGCCATATGGGCTGAGGGCAGCACATTAGACACCTCTGCTCTTCATCCAAGTTCTTCACTCCATCTCAACCCTATGTGAGCATGCATGACAACACCCCAGATTTCACCATTATCTGCAAAGATTCCTCTTCCTTAATAAAAAAACTCACATTCCTCTAGCTGATCAAAACCTTCTATCATTTCATCACTCCTTATGTCTCACCCCTCCTGAAACTATTCTTCAACATAATCATGACTTCCACTACCCCCTCAATATATTCTCAGGCCTGTCTCTGCTCATCCCTTGCCAAACACCAGTTGTGGATTATTCCCATCACGCATCTCCTCCATTCCTACTCATATGCTGCTGAACAGAGCAGAAAAAAGTTGTGTGACACTAGGCAAGTTATTTAACCTCTCTCAGCCTCAGTTTCCCCATCCATAAAATGAGGAGGTTGGACTTTGATGGCTTCAAAGGTCCCCTCCAGCTCCCTTGATCATGTGAAGTCACACAATGGTACTAACCAGGTACACTATAAATTTATGTTATAGAACTTCATCTGGGTCCTCATGGCAGTCAAGGAGCCTTTTTATTCCTCCTTAATTGACCCCCTATCTCACTCCCCACAGAAGTGATTTCAAGCCTTTTCTCTTGAAGTCTTCTATAGTGTTTCACTCCCCCACTCTTTTAGCTGAGGATCTTGTGTCTTAGTTTAGGATGAAAACTTTTTATTCACCATAAGTTCCCTCTACTTGTCATTTCAAATTCCCTTTACATTATCATCGTCATCTCTCCTCCTTTCCACCAATCTTTGAAACTGCATTGGCTTTTCATCTTACTAAGGTCAATTCCTCTATGTGTGACCTTGATCCCTTCAATTCTTGCTCCCAGACCAATCTTCAACTTTTCCCTGGATCTACTGATCCCTTCCCTACTGCTTCAAACATGCCCAAGTTTCTTCCATCCTTAAAAAAAAAAAAAACACTAGCCGTGTAACCTTGAGCAAGTTACTTAAGCTTTATAAAAAAAAACAACAACACTTCAATAGACCAAGAAGTATGCTGGTAAATGTTTAACAACTGGTTCTCCAGAGGAAGAATGTATACATGATATACTTATAATTATTGCTAATTACCAATTAATTAATTATTAACTTTCTTTGCCTACCCTTAATCTTGGATTTGCTAGTTACTCCCCTCCTCCACTCTCCTCTCTTCCCCTTCCCTCCTCTCCTCCTCTTCCCTCCTCTCTCCTTCCCACCCCTCTCCTTCTCTTCTCATCATGCTCTTACCTGAGGATGTTCTGCTCAAAGGAAGTGAGTTAAGCACCACTTAACAGTTATTTTTTGGATGCCCCTGCTCAGAGTAAATGTAAATAGGAATTTTCTCTTGTGGTCAGCAACGCTAAAGGTTATTCTTGAGATTATTCAACAGCCATAGTAAATAGAGTACTGGACTTGTTAGTTAGGAAGACCAGGCAGTAAGGTCAGCCAATAAACTTTTATGAAGCTCCTACATAGTGTCGGGCACTGGGAATACAAAAAGAGGCAAGAGACAATTTCTGCCCTCAAGGACCTCACAATCTACTATGGACCTGAGATCAAATCCAGCCTGAAACATTTATTAGCTGTATGATGCTCAGCAAGTCACTTAACCTCTGTCTGCTTTAGGGTCCTCATCTGTAAAACAAGCATAATCACAGCACCAACTTCCCAGAGTTGTTGTGAGGACAAAATGATATTTGTAAAGTGCTCTGCAAACCTAAAAGTGCTATATAAATGCTAGGGCACAGTGTTCGAGACGAGGGAGACAATGGCTCTAGAGTCTTGTATTCAGTTCTGAGTTACAGTTTAGAAACGGTATTGAGATGTCAGAGGGCAGCATCCAAAGGAGGGCAATGAGGCTGGTGAAGGGCCCTGAAACCATTTCATATTAAGGTCAGTTAAAAGGAACCAGGTTTATTTAGACCAGAGAAGAGAAGGATTATGGGAAAACTGATAGCTGTCTTTAAATATTTGAAGGGTTATCCTTTGGAAGAGGGATTAGCTTTGTCCTATTTGGCCTCAAAGGCAGAACTAAGAACAATGGGTAGAGGGCAAATTTATGCTTGATTTAAGGACAAACTCACTAACAATTTGAGTCATTCAAAAGTGGAATGTGATGCCTTGAAAGATAGTGTGTAATTAACTCCTCAATGAGGTTGTAAGTCCTTGCTTAAGGAAGGATGAGTGTTGGGTATGGCACAGAGAGCATTCTTGTTAGGATACGGGTTGAGCTAGATGGTTCCTGAGTATGCGATAAAATACCTCCCTTTTCTTGGACATGGGAAACTGTGTATACCATCATACTCAATATATTATCTAATTTTGCTGAACTTTCTCCTCCCACCCTTCTGCTTCATTGTTTCTTACAAGGAATGGCTTACAAGATAGGAACAGAGAAATGTGTCTATATTCAGAAATAAAGATGATATAGAAACAAAAGATAACTATAACATTTGTTTTAAAAAATCAGTAACCTCTGAAATTCTGTGATTCTATTTTTTTTAAAGGTAGCATCAAAGAAACATATTCTTGGAAAAGGAAATGGGTCAGTCAGGTCAAATAAGTCTGCATCAAATAACACCAAAGGACATGGTGAAAAACCCTCAGCAAAAACTGGGAGGAGCAAAACTCACAAGGGATGGGAAAGCATTAGTAGAAGGACTCTCCCCACTGAAGAGATCCCTCACTGCAGTAGTGAAGAGTAAGATCACTATAATAGAGTGATCCCCTTTAAGGCTGTTTGCTTCCACACCAAACACTCCTAGTTATCCATAATTCTTTTTTCAGTTCTTGTGTCTGATTTTTATAATTTCCCCTATTCTTTTCTTGTAATATGTTGCCACTAAAGAATCACAGAATCCAAGTTGATTTCTCATAAGCCATCTGATCCATCTCATACTAGAAAGAGATTCCCCTGTGCCACATCCCTGACAAATGTTCCTTTGGCCTTTGTTTGAAGACCACAGAAACGGGGAACTTGCTTCAATGTGACTGACTACTTGTGGCATCCTTTGCCCCCTCTCTAATCTGCTGTGGGTTTAGAAATTCAATAATCAAGTTACTTAGATTTTGCATAAGGTAAAAATAAAGAGGTTTTTAGTTGAATGCTGGGCTTGCTCAGAAGTAAATGGCATCATCTTTAGGAAATTAGACTCAAAGACACCTATTTTGACTAGTTTTGCTTGCTTTCTGAGTCTGGCCTCACAGACTCATCATATTTGGAAACCTCAATAGCCTGTCTCTTTAACCTTAATTTCTTCTTCTTCCTTCTGATCCACCTTATATAGAGTAATTGGGCTAATATTCCCCAAATCTTCTTCATCTCATTACAACAGAAAAGAACATCAGATGAGGACAAAAAACAGTGGGAATCTAGTCCCTGCTTTAGGGGGACTCACTATGTGACTTCAGGAGGGTCAGTTGGCCTCTCTGGGGCCTCATCTCTGAAAGAGAACCAAAGTCCCTGGGGTTCCACCTATCTCACAGAATTGTTACCATGATCAAATTGGATAATGTTCAGGGAAAGAGTTCTGGAAAAGTAGAATTTGTTATATTAATATATGGCAATATTATTATTGCTCCCTTGTTTAAAAGATCGTATGTAATGTGGATTGCTCTTTATGGCATGAAATCTACCCTCTCTAGTTTAACCTATGAAACACTTCACTAATTGCATTCCTCCTCTTCTTTCATTCTGACAGCTCACTAACTTTATTTTATGCTACTATTTTACTTGGACACTGCATTCCAGATGAACCATTGTCTTGGTTGCCCCATAAATATAACTTGTTCATTCCTGTCTCTGTTATCTTTTGATTCTTTAGAAGAGTATCACTTTCTTCACCAGGAATACCTTTTGCCTTTACATTATCTGTCTGAAAAACATTTCTTTTTTTTTTAAGAAAGTCTTCCATGCTTAACCCCACTTGACTCTGGATCATATCACTGATTAAAAAGATAAAATTCGCTTCTGTTGTATATTTTTAAAGTTACTTAAAATTATGATGAAATATTTGTGTTTGAAATACCACATATGTGGGGCAGCTAGGTGGCACAGTGAATAAAGCACTGGCCCTGGAGTTAGGAGGACCTGAGTTCAAATCCAGCCTCAGACACTTAACATTTATTAGCCATGTGACCTTGGGCAAGTCACTTAACCCCCAATTGCCCAGCCCTCCCCCCTCCAAAACACACAAAAAAGAAAATACCACATGTGTGTATATAAATGTATACATATGTATACACACATTTATGTGTATTTGGTGACTTCTACAATCAGTGATTTCATTCATATGATATATTCTCTGCACTGAAAAAGATTACAATCCCCTCAACAAATGATCTTTATGAACTGCTGCAGATGAAAAAAATTCTTTGCTTGGTTGCCAAACCTTTGGTAATACATATATAATATATATATGTATATAAAACATACATATATTAGAACATATGCAGTTTCATTAAAATTTAAATGTATTTCTTGTCTTAAGGAATAGACCATTTATATTTTACAACTGAGCTGGTGGAATGGAACACTTATTTGTGTTGTAGTGATCAATTTAAGTACATCTAGCAGCCAAGATCAATTTTTATTGCTAATATGTTCAGAAAAATGAGACAAACAATGGATAGAATGCTGAACTTGAAGCCAGGAAGATGTGAGTTTGAACCCTCCCTCAGACACTTACTATCTGTGTGACCTTGGATAAGTCATTTAATGTCTGTGCCTCACTTTCCTCTCCAGTAAAATGGGGATAATAACAGTACCTCTCTCACAGGGTTAAGAGGAAAAAAAAGAGTTGTCATAAAGTACAATTTAAATGCCAGCTATTATTTTCTTTCTCTACAGTCTCTCTGAGATTGCCCACTACCTTTCCTAAATTGGAATGCAGCTATCTTCACCCCAGATGTCACTGTCACATGACTGGATAACTTTAACAACCAATCCACCTAATGTGGATAGTTCCTCCTTCCTTCCAATCCACATCACAGATAACTTTCCCCAAACATTGATTTCATCTTATAACTGATTTAGTGAAAAGAATTAACTCCAAATAGAGATTCACTTGATCAGGAACTCATAGAAGATTTGTACACTGGTAAATAAAGCAATGGATTCTGCAACTTCTCCCTCCCCTAATTTCCTGGCCCTTGTTATGTAATGTTTCTCTTTGGATGAAATTTTGCACATTTTTGTGCCCAAAGGAATCCTTTCAATGACACATATAATCATGCAAAAGGGTAATTACTCTATTAGGGGCCTGCCATCATACAAAAGAGATACATCACCTAAGATCTCAGCTTCAGGGTGTTTAGTGACACTTTATCAGATAAATAAAGGAAAAGCCTTAGAATATTTCCATAGCATTACTGAAATAGTATTTCAAGCCCCAAATCACTGGTAATAACATCAAAATCACTAGTAATAACATCACTAGTTATAAGTCACTAGTAATGACATCAAAACAACCCCAAAGTTTCACCTCACCCCTTGAAAATTAGAAAAGATGACAAAAAATAGCTATAGCCAATGTGGGAAATTTGGTGGGAAGAAGGGCACAATATTGCATCGTTGGTGGAGCTGTGAATTGGTACAGTCACAAATATGTTCTCCCAGACAAACGTCCCAATACACCTCTATTATGCTACATTACTTCCTTTTAGGTGATTAGGTGGCACAGTGGATAGAGTGTTAGGCCTGGAGTTAGGAAGTTTAAATTCAGCCTCAGACATTTTCTGTCTGTGTGGCAATGAAAAAATCTGAGTCAGTCTCCTCATCTGTAAAATAGGGATAAAAAAAGCATCCACCTTCCAGGGCTATTGTGAGGATCAAATGAGATAATTATTTGTAAAGCATTTAACACAGGACCTGGCACATAGCAGGTACTTGATAAATGATTATTATTTTTCCCCTTTCCTCCCCTTTGTCATAATTCATAGCACAACCATATTGCATACCATTTACATATTGTAATTTGGTCTTCCATTTCCTAATTAATAGGTATCTATTTTGTTTCTAATTCTTTGCCACCAAAAAGAGGGGTATTATAAATACTTTTGTACCTATAAGTCTTTTTCTGCTTTCTTTAGGACATACACCTAATAACTCTCTTTCTGGGCCAACAGGTAAGCACAATTTAAAAACTTTTTTGAAACCCTTTTATCTTAAGGCTAAGGAAATTATGAGAGCTGAATTGCACTTCCTAAAGTAGTCAGTAGCACAGCTGGGATTCTAACTTAAGTCCTCTAACTCAGTGTGTGCTGATAAATGTTTCACTAATAGCTCTCAAAAAAAAAAGTATCATAGCACATTATTAAGCTTAATCTGTATTGCTGACATTTTCTCTGTCACTTTTTTAGGCCTAGACAATCGAAAAAACAATAAATCAAACTCTGCTCTATAGTGTTCGCCAATTTCTGAAGTGCAAATACTCACACTGAAAATTTAAGCAATTTGAGTTCGTAAGAGCTGGCTCTAGCACACCCCTGCTCTGATTCCAAATTCAGAACTCTTTCCATTAAAGCATGCAGCACAATCACTAATTGCTAAGTGTCATATCTAATATACTAAGATTAATTACAATAAACATTATTTGCTGGGAGGTATAAATAATAATTTGGCAAAAGCAGTGACTTCTACTATATTGCTATTTTTATCAGATTGCTATCTTTATCAGATTGATTGGCACATATATAATGTATTAATCCCTTGCAGTTATCTAATGAGCTCCCACACCCATATAAATATTCTTATTGTTTTTTAACATACTTCCCACTTGGCACATTCCTACTAGTACATCACAAAAGAATGGAATTCTAAACCTGAACTAAAACATTTATATATAAATATTCAAAGTAGGGCTAAATTATTCTCTCTCTCTCTCTCTCTCTCTCTCTCTCTCTCTCTCTCTCTCTTTCTCTCTCTTTGCTTTTTGGAGGGGGGAAGGGCAGGGCAATTGGGGTCACATGGCTAGTAAGTGTTAAGTGTCTGAGGCTGGATTTGAACTCAGGTCCTCCTGACTCCAGGGCCAGTGCTCTATTCACTGCACCACCCAGCTGCCCCCTAAATTATTCTCTTAATAGCTATAGAAATACAATTTCCCCCTAGGGTATTCAGACAGTGACATGGACAAATTTTGGTTGACTTTGTTTCCACTTTGTAATATACATGTGACAATCAACAAAATGAATTCAATTCCTCAAGGTTTTTGTCTCATTTAGTTTTATAAACATCAGTTAACCAACTTTAAATAAATGACAGTAATTCATAGTCCTAAACTGTCTTTCTTTGTAGCAAAACACCTTAAAGCATTCCAAAACATTATTATATAATAATGCTTCAGGGAGAAAGGAACTGTGATTGCTACACAGAAATCTTTCAAAAATGGGAACAATTAATAAAAGAGATGAAAAAATTATTTGTGAACAGAACAGGAAGGAAACACATTCAATTATTGACAATACAATGATATATTATTATTAAAAAGCTCAACTATTTTTTACTGTCAGAAATATGTCCCAAAGTTTAGGTATTACTTGATTATATACTAAACTATTTTAGATCAAGGTCAGGAGATTTTCACATACCATCTAAATTGCTGATGTTGATAACAAAATGAATGTGAAGTTACATAATTTACAATCAGCAGATAGAGAGGTCAGTTTTGGGGCCTCTCCAATAAACTATATTCGATGAAATACTAAGCTATTCAGTTATCTATGCACATATGTGTATATTTGTATACATTAAATCTCACTTCATATTATGGTCTTTTATGCATATTTTTTAACTCTGCAAAATATAAGAAATTAATGAGCATAAAAAGAACTGCAAAAATATTCTGCAAAGAACAAGTCTATAATATCAAAGTTCTAATGGCTGAATTCATTTTTATTTCAAAAGAACTAAAGGCATTAAGAAAACATACCAGAACAATGACTAACAAAGACTCTCACACACATGTCCAAGATTCAATTTCAGTAGCCTGAATGGAAATGGTTAGTCATTAGGTTAGCATAATCATAAAAACAGAGTATCCAACCCCTAAAACCACAGACTGCTAATAAAACAGAGAAATCCTACTGAGTGATCAATCTATATTGATGGGTCTCCCATTCCAACTATACCTGTTCCTGTCTCTATTATTTTATTACTATCGATAACCTGGACTTGTCCTTCAAGGCCCAACTTAAGTTGTACTTGACTCAACACAAAGGCTTTCCAAACTGCTTTAGACAGCGATTTTGAATTTTTATAGCACTTGGGTTTTACATAATTTATCATTCAATTATAAATGTAAGATATGGCCCTACGGGATTACATTTCCCATAAAGCTTAAAGGCCGTGCATTAGATTAAAGCAGAGTTCTTAACTTTTTTATGTCATGGACCCTGTCTGATGAACCCTATGGATCCTTTCTCTGAATCTTGTTTTTAAATGTATAAAATAAAATATATAGGATGACAAAGGAAATTAATAATATTGAAATACAGTTATCAGATATATTAAAAAAAAACCCAAAACCAAGTACATGGGAACCCAGGTGAAGAATACCTGGATTTAGTGATATCACAGATGAGGACTTGAGTGCAGTCTACTAAGTAGGAGTTGAAAAGCAGAGTGGGACAAACACAGAAAGTGATAACAGATTAAATGTATGTGTACAGAAATGACAATACATTCAGGTGTGGTTCAGAGAAACGAGACCATGTTGAGGGAGGTGCACTGGATCATGATGACTGCTGGGTCAAGGTGGAACTACTGGGGAAAGAGCTGCAAGGGAACTGACATTGTTCCTTATTTCCACTGAGCCTGTGAATATGGAATATCTTTGCTATGCTGAGAACTGAAGGATTTGAAGAAGGGAAAGAGATAAGAATCTCTAATATTTGAGAAGGATATGAAAATCACTCCCAATCTACATATTTCTCCCCTCCTGCCTTCACATATGCCTATCTTCCACTTTCTGAAAAAAAAAAAACTTCACTAGATTTAATCATCCCTCAAGCTGTCTTCATATAGATCTCCTTTTTCTTAGAAAAATCTGTCTACACTCATTGTTATTTCCTCTTATTAACATTTCCTCTATTCTCACTCATGTCTCAACTCTTTACAGCCTCATTTTTCAACTAAAACTACTCTCTCCAAAGTTACCAATGATCTCTTAATTGCCAAATTCAATGGTCTTTTTCTTGCTCCTTATTCTTGAGCTATCTGCTGTATTTGATATCGTTGACCACCCTTTCTTCCAGAAAACTCTCTTTTCTGGATTTTAGTGATTTTCCCTGGTTTTCCTCCTACCTGCCATCTCCACCATTTTCTTAGTCCTGTATAGCTGAGCCATATACCTCCACTATTTCTTCTCAATCTCCTTTACTGGATCATCATCTATATCATGCCTCTTAACTGCAGAAATAACCCCAAAGGCTTTGTCCTCGACCCTCTTGTCTTTCTACATTCCTTCCCTTGGTGACCTCATAACCTTCTGTATGTTTAATTGTTTTCTCCATGCAAATGACTCACAGATCCATATAACCAACCTCAGTCTTTGTCCTTGCCTCTAGTCATATATCACCAAGTGACTATTAGACAATTTAAATTCAATGTCTGGAGACATCTCAAACCCAACACATACAAAACCCTCCAAACCTACTTCTCTTGATTTCTATTGAAGAAACCCACATTCTTCTAGACTCTCAGGTTCATTATGTTGATATTATTGCACCTCACTCTCCCTTACCTTACATATCTAATAAGTTACCTGGTTCTACTTCTATAACATCATTCAGATCTGTCCCTTTCTCTCTACTCAATTAGCTACCACCTTAGTTCAAACCCATAGAGCCTAGACTACTAAAACAGCCTTTTAGTCTTATTGTTTGAAGATTCTCCCCCACTTGAATCCACCTTCCACATAACTGCTGAAGTGATTTTCCTTAAATGCAGATCTGAATTTATTATTGCCTTAATCAATAAACTCTAGTGACTCCATGTTGCCTCTGGCATCTCCTCCATTTGGCTTTTTAAAAATTTATTTTATTTTCAGTTTTAAATTCTCTCTCTCCTTCCCTACCTTCATCATCCATTGAGATGGCAAGAAAAATAAAAATCATTACAAATATATATACATACAAAAAAATTCTGCATTAGCCATATTTCAGGAAAAAGAAAAGTTAAAGAAATAGAAAAAAATGTACTTCAATTTTGCACTTTGAGTCCATCAGTTCTCTTTCTGGAGATGGATAGCATGTTTCATCATAAGTCCTTTGGAACTACAGTGGGTCATTGTGTTGATTAGAATTACTAAGTCTTTCAGAAATGATTATGTTTACAATGTTCTTGTTATTGTAAAAATTCTTCTCCTTGTTCTATTCACTTTACTTTGTATCAGTTCACACAAGTTTTCCTAGGTTTCAATGAAACCATTCCTTCATTATTTCTTGTAGCATAATAATATTCCATATCATTTATATACTATCATTTCTTTAGCCATTCCCCAACTGATGGGTATCACATGAGTTTCCAATTCTTTGCTACTACCATACACAAAAAAGCTATTATAAATATTTTTGCACATATGGGCATAATAGAACTAATAGTGGTATTGCTAGGTCAAGGGGTATGAACAATTTAATAGTTTTGGGGTATAGTCCCAAATTTATTTGCAGAATGGTTGGACTAATTCACAATTCCATCAACAATGCAGTAAGGTATTAATTTTCCCACATACCCTCCAGCATTTGTCATCTTCCTCTTTTGCCAACCTTATGGGTATAAAGTGGTACTTCAAAGTTCTTTTAAATGTGCGATTCTCTAATAGTGATTTAAAGAATTTTTTCATATGGCTATTGATAACTTTTATTTCATCTTATGAAAACTGTCTTTTAATATCCTTTGAGTATTTATTAGTTGGTGCATGGCTCTTATTCTTGTAAACTTGGTTCAATTCTCTATAATATTTTAGAAATGAGACCTTTATCAGAGAAACATGTTGTAAAGATTCCCCATGCACATGCCCAGTTTTCTGTTCTTTTTCATTTTGGTTGCAATGGTTTTGTTTGTATAAAATTTCTTTAAATTGTATGTAATCAAAATCATCCATTTTACTTCCTGTGAACCTTCCTTTCTCTTGTTTGGTCATGAACTCTTCCCCTAGGCATAGACATGACAAGAAATTTCTTCCATTCTCTATAATTTGTTTATATTACCCTTCATGTCTAAATCATATACTCATTTTGAGTTTATCTTTGTGTATAGTAAGATGTTAGTCTGCACATAGTTTCTGCTATACCACTTTACAGTTTTCTTGAAAGTTTTTGTCAAATAATGAGTTCTTGCCTCAATAACCAAAATCTTTGGGGTTACCACACAATTGGTTACTGTCCTCATTTGTTTCTTATATATAATAGACCTAATCTGTTCCATTGATTAATTTCTTTGTTGCTAGTATACTGAGTACCAAACTGTTCTGATGATTTCAACTTTGCCTCATAGTTTGAGATCTGGTGCTTAGTTCCCCCTTTTTTTCCTGTTTTTTTTTTCAATTTTCTTGATATTCTCAACCTTTTCTTCCTCCAGGTGAATTTTATTACAATTTTTTAAGTTTAATTAAGGAATTATTTGGTAATTTAGTATAGTAATGAATATATAAATTAATTTAGGTAGTACTGTCATTTTTATCATATTGACTTGACTGACCCAAAAGCAATTAATATTGCTCCAATTATTTAGGTCTGGCTTTACTTGTATGGAGTGGTTTGTAAATGTGTTCACACAGTTCCTGTTTGTGTCTAAATGAGTTTAAAATTAAAGGTTTTTAAAGCCTTACATAACATGGCACCAATTGTCTTTCCAGCCTCATTATACATTACTCCCCTTCCTGTTCTCTATAGCTAAAACTGGCCTTTTCTATTCCTCACATATGGCAATCTCTCCCATCTTGATATTTTTTCATTGGCCATCCCCTCATGCCTGGAATAGACTCTATCCTCTTCCCTATCTCATAGAATCCTTCATTTCCTTCAGTACTTTGCGCAGACATCATCTTATACATTCAGCCTTTCCTGATCTCCCCAAGTACTAGTACCCTCTCCTTCCTAACCACCTTGCAGTTAACTACTTTGTATTTCTTTTTTTTTTGAGGGCTATTGGGGTTAAGTAACTTGCCCAAGGTCACATGGCCAGGTTTTTGTTTGTGTGTGTTAAGTGTCTGAAGTCGGAACCCGAACTTAGGTCCTTCTGACTCCAGGGCCAGCGCTCTACTCACTGCGCCATCTAGCCACCCCTAACTACCTTGTATTTCTAATATATTTATTCTTTGTACGTACATGTTGTCTCCCGAGACAGAATACAAACTTCTTGAGGGAAGGAATTATTTAATTTTTTGTCTTTTTATCCCCAGAGCCTAGCACAGTGTCTACCATATAACATGTGCATTTATCGACTGATTAATTGTATATGGGTACAGAGACTGTTTTACTCCTTGATTGATATCCTGGTTAATTACATCATTTTATGTCCTAATTAAATATTTTTTGTTGCTGGATTTATTTTGGTTATGCCTAGAATGAAATGGCATATTCAGTGGAGGCTCTACTATAGTTTGAACAACAATAATCCCAAAATAGCTGTGCCTAACCTATGAGTATTACACAAATTATTCTTTGTTTTATAGTGGATAGTTTTGTCTCTTCGATTAAATTTATGGTTTAGCTTTGAACCATACTTCTGGTTACTTATGTATCACCTTTAGTATCTTGAATGCCACAGAAGATACAGTAAACCTTCTATACATACTTATTTGACTGTTTCATGGCTATAAAATGATTCAAAATTGTGAAATGGGGGCATGCAGGTATTACCAGAGGCCCCAAGCTAATAGTAGCCAAAACCATAGGGCCGAAGTGCTGGTGTCAACCAGAAGTCTTCCATCCTGACTAGGAGTCAAATAAATAGTTCATTCATAGTGAGATTTTCCTAGATGTGCCATATTTCCCACCATCTTTGGATGAACCTAAGTAACTACCATTATTTTTTATGTCAGCCTGTCCCTGAAGATCACATCAACATGTGCTTATGAATCCAGATACTTAACCCAATTTTTCTACAGCCTCAACCATAGCTTCCTGATGCTTAGAGAATAGGGATAGTCACAGGAGTCAACTCTACTTTTAACTAAAATAATGTTCTTCCCAGTCATCAAAGGACCCCGGAGCACAGGGACCTGATCAGTTGCCTCTTATTTTGACCAATGGTTAGCAAATTTCTGCTATCTGCTCCCTTAATCCTGGTGATTCAGAGCCACTAGTGAAAATTCTTTTAGCCTGCAATATTCACCATCCTGTCATTGCTATATAGCTGAGTTTTTGTCCTTTACTGTTCTTTCTTTCCACTCTATCATCTAGAACTCTCACTTTTGTTGTTAACAAATTGGGCTGAATCTTAGATCTCTCTTTAAAAAAAAGTTAGACATACATTTTACTTTAGACACAAACCAATAACATTGAAACCCCATACAATGAATATCCCTACAAAAAACAATCTTACCACCTGATAGAGTGATTATAATCAATAATACATGCCACTTGTGACTTCTATAGTTTACATAGGGCATTTCCTCTCCCATCTCCATGTTTGTCTTTTCACCTCCCTCTCCTAGCTTCCCTTACTTTCTTCAAAACTCAGCTCAAATCTCACCTTTTGCAGGGGATCTTTTCTACCACCCCATTCCCCTACTAGAGACTTCACTCTGAGATTACCTTCCACTTACAGTGTATATAACTTATATGTACAACTTTTTGAATGTTATCTCCCCCATTAGAATATGAGTTCCTTAAGGGCAAAGAACATGTTGGGCTTTTTTTAACCTTTCTTTGTATCCCCAGTGCTTAGCATAAGGATTGTTTGGCATATAGTAAGCATTTAATAAATGATTGCTAACTGAATTTTATGATTTGCTTATTTTTAGCAGAAAGGAATTGGGTGGCTAGGTGGCGCAGTGAGTAGAGTGCCGGCCCTGGAGTCAGAAGGACCTGAGTTCGGAGCCGGCCTCAGACACTTAACCCACACAAACAAAAACCTAGCCGTGTGACCTTGGGCAAGTTACTTAACCCCAATTGCCCTAAAGGGGCGGCTAGGTGGCGCAGTGAGTAAGAGCGCCGGCCTCGGAGTTGGGATGACCCGAGATCAAATCCAGCCTCAGAAAATGAGCACCCACACATAAATAATGACTAGCCGTGTAACCTTGAGCAAGTTACTTAACCCCAATTGCTCAAAAAAAAAAAAAAAGAAAGGAATTGTGTATACATTATACTTTTTTAGTACCAATTTTGTTCACTCTTTGATGAATTTTATTGGCTTTATTTACAGTATTGTAATCCTTGTGTATTATTGATGTCCCTGAGTATGAGGATAGGTTGTAGGGTAAAGAGAAACATTGTGAGCTACATACTGAAGTAATTGAGAAATGAAGGAAAGTAATATGGAAACTGATAGATGACTGCATTAAGGATATGAATAGAGTAATATAGAGGGAGTGAAACTCAAAATAAGAAAGGTTGAGTGATGACAACCATGGGAGGGCCTGGAAGTGGCTGTGTTGAGTAAAGTTTGATTCCACTTGACATAATTTATTAGAGGATATGAGAGAGGAGGAATAACCCACATTGAATAGGTGGCCAAGAGATATGGTATCATCCAGAGAGAGACAGCTTTTCATAAGGGTAAGAAGCAAGCAAGTAATGAACATTTATTGACTATGTGCCAGGTATTGTGCTAAGAGGTCAGGATACAAAAAGAGGCAAAAGACAGCCAGTGTTCTCAAGGAGCTCACAGTCTAATAGCAAAGTGAGTTAGCAAATAATTGCATGCAAACAAAATGTTGGCAGAATAAATTGGAGGTGATCTCCAAGTGAAGACACTGTGATAAAGGAGGACGGGGGAAAGATTTTTGCAGAAATGGAAGCTGAAACAAAAAGCCTAATAATGAGGAATGGCTTAACAAATTGTAGTGTATGAATGAAATGGAACATTGTTGTGTTGTGTAGAATGAGAAATTTAAGGTGTCAGAGAAACATGGGTAGATTTGCATGATGTGACACAGGGTGGAAAAAGCAGAACCAAAAGAAAAATGTGTATGACTGCAAACATGTCAATGAAGCCAATGCTAAACAGCTTCTTTATTGGTTTGGAGTTTGTTTTTTGCTTTTTGGAGGGTAATTGGGGTTAAGTGACTTGCCCAAAGTCACACAACTAGTAAGTGTTAAGTGTCTGAGGCCGAATTTGAAATCAGGTCCTCCTGACACCAGGGCTGGTGCTCTATTCACTGTGCCACCTAACCACCCAGTTTTCATTGTTAACAGAGTATGAACTGTTTGTTGTCTGATGAGTCCTGTGACTGCTACTTCTGCATTGTTGGATCATGGAGAGACGGAAAGGACTAAAGTGGAAGAAGACAGGAAAGGAAGAAAAGAAACAGGTTGTGAAGGTCTTTAAATGCCAAATGGAGGATTTTCTATTTGATCCCGGAGATAATAGAAAGACACTGGATTATGAGTTGGGGCTGGAGGGTGGGAGTTGGTGACATTGTCATTCTGGTGCTTTAGGAAACTAAATGGAGGATGGAGGATTGGAGTGGGGAAAGCAGAGAAACCAAGTAAAGGCTATTGTAATAGTCCAGGTAAGATTTGATAAGGACCTGAACTGGGTGGGGGGGTAGCTGTATGAGTAGAAAGAAAGGTGCACAGAAAAGAGGTGTTGTAACAAGTCTTAACAACTGTTTGACTCTCTTGACTTTGCTACCATGACAAAGATGCCTTCTCACCCTGCAATTTTCCTCCACCATGACACTCCCCTTCTCCTACTGGTGAGTTCTTTCTGGAGCTTCAATGCTTCAGACTCTGCACACTTTGCTACATGTTCTCATGTGGGCACCCTGCCCCTTTCAGCTCTGTTTTATGTGTTGTTTTCCCCTCCATTAGAATGTAAACTCCTCGAGGCCAGGGACTGTCTTTCTTATTGCTTGTAGTTGCATCCCTAGTACTTAGCAGAGTACCTAGCACATAGTAAGCACTTAGCTTATTGACTATTGCCTGAGAATATGTGAGAAATTGAGGGTGATTCTCAGGTTGTAAGCCTGGGTGACTACAAAGATGGTGGTACCCTCAACAGTAATTAGAAAATTGGGAAGAGATGAGAATTTGGGCGGGGGGAATGAGTTCTATTTTGGACATGTTGAGTTTAAGATGCCTATGCCATAGTCAGTTCAAGATATATCAGACATAACTGGAGCTTAGGCAAGAGACCAGACATCTAGCCTAGGAATCTTCCTCTGGTTGAATCCATGGGAGCTGAAGAAATCACAAAGTGAGACAGAGGGAGAAGAGGGCCTGAGACAGATCTTTGGGGCTTTCCCACAGGTAGTAGGGTGTGACCTGGGCTTGCCTGCCAAACCCTTGCAATCTGTCTTCTCATCTCACAACTTTATTGAAACTACTGCCTTCAAAGATACCAATGATCTTTTGGCTAAATCCAACAACTTTTGTTAGTCCCTGCCCTCTTTGACTTCTCAAGCTGCTTTCCAAACTACAGACCATTCCTTCCTCATGGATACTTTCTTCTCCTTCAATTTCTATACCATTATTTGGTCTTGGTTCTTCTTTTATCCATTTATTCTCTTTTGTTAAGTCTCCATTTTTGGTTCCTCGTGTGTGAATATTCACCAGGGTTCTGGACTCATCTCTTTTTTTCTCCTGTGATTTCTATTGAGGTCCACAACTTTGGTAGTCACACAAGTTTGCAAAATTTACCTCCCTACCTTACGCCCTTGCCTCTTATCCAATCGTTTGCCAAACTTTATTGTTCCTACCCCAAAAACATTTGCATCCAGCCTCTTTTGTTCATTCACACTTGCTGCTGCCTTACTTTGGTTATACTGTCCTATTATCTTTTACCTGAACTGTTGTAACAGTCTTCAGAAAGATCTTTTTGCTCCTACTTTCTCCATAAAGCTATCCAAATTATCTTCTCAAATCACATATGTCCATTTCACTTCTCTGCTCAAAAATGTTCAGTGGCTCCCTCTTGCCCCTTGGATGATACCTAAAGACCTCAGCATGGTGTTTAAAGCCCAGTATAATCTAGTTCCAGTGCTTTCATATTTCATAATACTTATCAATATTCCATCCAGATTTGTCAGCTCACTGTTCCTCAAACTCTCTACCCTACCTCACTCTGCATATTCTTGCAAGCTCTTCCCTATGTGCCTAGAACACAGTCTCTCCTTACCTCCATTCTTAGCATCCTTAGCTTCCTTCAAGGCTATCTTCACATTGTATCTCCTACCTGAAGACCTTCCTTTCCCTCCAGGAGAGACTAGAGGAGGTCATCTTAAATTGACCTTCCATTTACTTAGATGTGTATAAAGGTTGTTTCCCCTCAAGTAAGGTCCTTGGAGTGAGGGACTAGCTATGTTTTTTGCCTTGGCATCTTTAGCATCTAATACACTATCTTTTACTCAATAGCTACTTAATCACTTTTGTTATTGAACTGAATTAAACCGTCTCATAGTTGGGCCTACAAAACTATAACTGATGTTAAGAGAAATGATTATAAAATGGACTATAAGATTGTAGCCCGTTTATAATCTGTTATAAGCTAAATGTACTTACATTGTTTAATAAAGTTTGCCCAAAAGCACTAATATAGGTAAAGTAACATATTTTCTGAATAACAGCTCTTATTATTTAACAGTTTTTATATATGCCTATTATTTAAAACACACAATTTGTATGAAATCAGGAAATTCCATGTAGTTTTGAACAAGAAATAATTTTTCTACATTAAAATGCTACATCATGATGATGATGATGATGATAATGATGGTGATGGTGATGGTGATAGGAGACAGGGTGGGTATAGTGGAGAGAATTCAGAAACTAAAGTCAAGAAACCAGTTTTCCAGTTCAGACTTCAGATACTTACTGGCTGTGGAGTTATGTGCAAGCTACTTAGAGCTTTAATTTTTAAATGAGAATGATAAAATTTATATGATCTACTTTTTAGTGGATCGATGATGCGCTTTGCAAACCTTAAAATGCTACATAAATGTTTGTTACTCTTATTAACATTCTGGAAAAAGAGTTGACCTTGGGATCAGATAAGGCCTAGATTTAACTTTCGTCCATCACATGTACTAACTGCATGACTCTGGGAAGTGACCTGACCTTTCTGGGCCTCAGCTTCCTCATCTGCAAAAAGGGGACAATGATATCTGTCACACCCATTTCACAAGGTTGTTGTAAGCATCATTGAATACATAGCATTTGGTAAACCTTAAAGTACTTTATAATATTAGTTATTATAAAGATTACTCAAATATATTGAGTAATAAAATGGTTCAGGGTAGTTAGGTGGCCAGTGGATAGAACACTGGACTTGGAGTCAGGAAGACTCATCTTTGTGAGTTCAAATGCAGCCTCAGACACTTACTAGCTGTGAGACCCTGGGCAAGTCATTAAATCCTATTTGTCCCAGTTCCTCAACCATAAAATGGGCTAGAGAAGGAAGTGGCAAACCTCTCCAGAAATTCTGCCAAGAAAACCTCAAATGGCCTCACGAATAGTCAGACATGACTAAAAACAACTCAACACCAAAATAGAATAGTTCAGGAAATACTTCATGGAAAAAAAGTTAATCCTATTTATTGATCCTTCACTAAATTATTATTAGAAGACAACCAACTCTAAAAGAGGTTGCTAGGTGGCTCAGTGGACAGAGTGCTGGGCGTGGAGTCAGAAAGACCTTAGTTCAAATCCAGTCTCAAATACTTACTAATTGTATGAACCTGGACAAGGCATTTAACTGCTGTTTGCCCTAGTCCACTGGAGAACAAAATTACTAATCATTCCAGTATCTTTGCCATGAAAACCCCATGGCCAGTATGGTCCACAGGGTCACCAAGAGTCAGACACAACTGGATGAATAAACAACCACCACCACTACAGTCAAAACTCCAGTAGACAATCTTATTAGTAACTAATAAATCCAAATGCATAAAATACTGCAGTACATCTCAAAGTAGGAAAAGTATGTAACTACCTTGGGCTTAGAAAAATAGCTTTAAACATGTGGTTGGGGGCCAACAATATTAACTAAAACATATAGTGACAACTGTTTGAACCTCTATGTTCTTTTCTTAATGGGGAAATAACTTTGCTCAAACTGCATATATTGAAACACTTGATGCTATTACCTTTGCCATTTTCTTTGGTAAATGGGTGGAGTTAGGAAACAAATATTGGGGATCTCCAAATAGAAGGTCCCAGGATCAACTAAACAAACTCCATTTGGCTATTTAGAGGAGGCAAGAGGGAAGGGAGGAGATTGAAGAATTAATTAAATGTAGTTCAGAAGTGAGAGAGAGAGCACATGATTTCTAGCATAGGGACTCATTCAAATGATTTTTTTTTCCTTAAGGAGTGAAGGCCTGCAGACATCGGATGAAAGCTTTTCTAAAAACAAGAAAAAAATATTCTAGTCAGCAACTATCACTCTCGTCCTAAAGAGAATAAAAAACTTACTGGCTCTGACTGACATTGTGAGATACCATAATATGTTATCCTGGAAGCTACAGAATCTCGATCCACATCCAATCAGAGGACCTACTAAAAGAAGGGAACTGAAGGCAACTGGAGACATGCTTATTTAGAGCATCAGTAGGCTGTTCTGGAAACACAGCCTAAAAATGATTTTTAATGATAGAATAGATTCATTAGATTAGGGACTGATTAAGTACAGTCATTTCTGGAAGTACACAAAAGCGAATTAAAAGTGTTAAAGGTCCAAGATGGCATATTATTACTTTGACATGTTTAGCACATTAAATAGAGTAAGAGTTCAGGTGTTTTTGTTTTACTAAAATATACATTAAGAACCTGTTGATAGTAGAAAGCATATTTTAGGATTAGCCTATCACCATGTCATATAAATAAAATGAAACCTCCTGAGTATATACTATGATCAAATATCAAATCTCCTATTTAAGCATCACATAATTATTAATGTTTTATGCACTATAAGGTTCAATAGCTAAGAGTAGTACTATAGGACTGAAGAAAATCACGAAAGCCTAGAAACACCTACTCAAATTTCAGAGTTAAAACAGTTCTATGTCTATTTAGAATTTATACTCCACCAAATTCTAAAAAGGATTTGAGAGGACTTGCATTCAAACACACACAAAAAAATAAACAATTTAGCTCTATACATACATTCTATTATCCTGCACATTCAAAAACATGCTTGCTAAATTAAAATATTGTAAAATATATCTAGGAAGAACTGTGGATTGTGATGCTGCCCTACATATTTCGACATGTCTAACAAGTTTCAACCTCCCCCCTAGTGTCAAGGGCGGAGGCAACCAGACACACCCCTGATGAGAGGTGGCCTTCTTGCCCTCTGGTCAAATAATTTTGAGACTAGTTTCAAGGTGAGTAATGGCATTTAAGAATTGCATTTTGAGCTTCACTAGGTTCTATGCTTTTGGAATAGATTTGGGAACTAGAATTGGAAAGTGTTTATATTCAAACTGAGGTTTTAATGAAGTTTTTTTAAGGGACTTTACAGCAGTATTTCCCAGACTGATTGGGAAAGAGAATACTGCAGGGCTTGAAATGTAGGGATAGGACAAAATCATCTCCTTCAAAAATAAACAGTGAGATATGGTGAAAGAGTGTGCAAATGCAGGATGTCATGGTCCAGGCCAGAGGAGGTGGAGCTCTGATTGCATTAGCCAGGATCAAGGTTGTGAAATGGACAAAACCCAAGTGTTTGTAAATATAAACCTCAGAGCTGCATGATCTTTCCTTTTCAACTCCTCCACCTCCTCCTCTTCCTCCTCCTGCTTTCTCTCTGTATCTGTCTCTTTTTGTCAGCCACTGTCTCTCCCCTTCTCTTCCTCCTTCCTCCCTCCTCCCTCCCCCCACTTTCTGTCTCCTTCTCTTTTTTTGGAGGGGGATGAAGGGAAATGTGTATGGAAGCAGGAGTCAATTAGAAAACTGAGAGAGGATGCCTCTTATCCTGGAATGTGTCTTGTGAACATTTAGACCTGAGGTCGAAGTTACTGACAAGGTTGGGTGAGGGTAGGAATCTGAGGGCTTTGCTGAGTTGGGAAGGAAAGGGAAAAGAAATAGATTTATACAGCACCTACTATGTGCCAAGCACTGTGCTAAGTGCTTTTTACAAATATCTCATCTGATCCTCATAATGACCCTGGAAGGTAGGTGCTATTATTATCCCCACTTCACCTTGAGGAAACTGAGGTAGACAGAGGTGAAGTGACTGGTCTGGCTTCACACAGCTACTAAGTTTCTGAGGCTGGATTTGAATTTGAGTTTTCCTGACTCCAGGACCAACACTCCTCTCACTGCACCACCACCCAGGAAGAGAATGGGATCAGAGAATCAGATTTAGAGCTAGAAGGGGCTCTAAAGACCACTGGATTCAACCCCTTCATTTTATAGACAAAGAAACAGAGACAGAACAACTTGTCCAGCCACACAGTTAACTGAGTGTCTGGGGCAGAAAATTAACTCAGGTTTTCCTGACTCCAAGTACAGGGCTGGACAGCCCCTTTCAATCATTCATTCACTCATTCAATAAACATTTATTAAACACCTACTATGTACTAGGCACCACGCTAAGCACTGGGAATACAAACACGGGCAAAAGACAGTCCCTGCCCTCACAGAGCTTACTTTACATCACCAGAGTTCTAGGGAACACAGTTTCCAGCTCAAAGATTATTTATTTCATTATTTTAAGCAGCTTTTATGAGAGAATAATGGATGTAATACATGAAATTTAAATAGCACTTTAAAGTTCACAAAACACTGTACATACACTGAGCATCACAACAAGTCCATAAGGTAACTGCTAAAGGCGTTGCTACTCCCATTTTGCAGATGAGGCAACTGAGATTCAGAAAGTCCCCCATGACCATAAAGCTAATCAGTGTCAGGGGCAAGATTTGACCCTAAGCTTTCCTGACTTCAGGTCAAGCACTCTATCCACTAAGCCAGGCTGAAGGAAATATTAAGCATTGAGAGTAACTCACACTAAGAAATGGTCACTTTTTAATTGCCTATAGCAAATCACAGTTTATGACAAATGGACCTAAAATGTCCCTACATGTGAAAGGCAAATATGTGTGATAGCACAGACATTCATTCACCACCTCAGGAGCTGTAAAGAAAATGGCTAAGCTGACAGTAACCTTTTCCTGAATCTTTCTCTCTTGTGTTACCTTTCACCTCTTCTGTCTCTATTTTGTATTTATATGTTGTCTTCATTGTTGGAATGTAAGCCTCTTGAGGACAGGGACCATTTTTGCCTTTTCCTAGAGCTTAGCACAGTCCCTGGATACAGCAGATGTTTAATAAATACTTGTTTATTGATTAGTTGAAACAGGAAAACATATCTCATAGGGTTAACAGCATCATTCTTTGTGTTATTAATGCAACAATGCAGAATTAAAAAAGGAGAGACTAGAGGCAGGAACACATTTTACAAGTATATGGTCTCTCTGGAGTCTGCTACCTTTGACCAAAGTGGATGCACTTATTCATTGAATTGAGAATATGTGATGACCAACGATAAAGTAGGACAATTAATTGGGACCTTTCTTATATTCTGGACGTAGATTTACCTCAACATTAAGCTCAAGGCACATTAATAACTCCTAAAACTACACAGATTTCCTTTTTTAGGTCTAACTCTAGTCCACTTGTTTTCCTAAAGGTTGTGGGGCTGTTTATATTTACTGATCAAAATGAAATAATGTATGTAAGGCTCTTAGCACAGAGCCTAGCACACAGTAGGTGTTATATAAATGCTTATTCCCTCCCCTATGGATATTCCATACTATAATAGTTTTCTGTCATCTAGCATTATCACTTTTCATGAAAACTATTCATGTTAGTAAATGTTTAATGCTCTATATAATATCGTAAAATATTTTATTCACATTTAGACATTGAAAGCTACTATTCTACCAGCACAACTGTATTGATTATTGGGGATGATAGTCAATTTGATTGCCTTGTATTAGTTTGTATTCCTTAGTAAATAGAATCTAAAGTATGACATTTTCCCTTTTAAGGAGTTGTTTTGTTTTGTTTTTCCCCACAGACTAACATTAAAACCTAAGAAAAAACAGGAATGATCATTTTTGGCTCCATTGGCTGAACATCAAGAAATCATGTCATACGGTTTTACCTGACAGACATATTTGTTCTTCCATCTGCTCAACACACATCGACTGTTTTGCATCAGCTCCTAAACGACACAGAAAAACAAAGAAGAGAATTGGCCGCTCTGTACACAAATACATATAGACATGCATACATACTGTCATTATCAGTTGAAGTGCTTCTGATTTTCAGGCAGAGGAGATTAGCATGCCACACAAACAAAGATGTATCTGTTTGGAAACTGCTCACTGGACAAAAGCAAAGTTATCATCACCTGAAGGGCTGATCCTTTATGAAAATTAAAACTGCTGAAAGAAGTTTATAACAAAGATTGTTTGTTGTGATTCTTAAAACTTTGTGAAAGGTACCTCCAATTCCTTGAGAGTATCTCTAAGTTTTTCTGGACGTCGATTCTTGAGTATCCAAGGATAATCTCGTGCTAGCAAACAAAACATGGAATGCATTTAGATAAATGTGGATTTTTAGAAAATCAATATAGAAAACAAATTCTGCTCACTAATATAAATTGATTATAAAATTTAAAGTCCATATATATGTATGTATATATAATTGAAATGGAATAGGTTTCATTTCCACTGTCAAATGAAAAACTTTTGAAAAGCTTCACTATAGGAACAATATTTTAACAAGTAATGATCTCAGTAACTATAATTTTGTAATGGCAACCACATATTTGGCCTTCAGAGACAATGGGTAAATTTCTCAGATCTGAGAATCTAGTTCATTAAGGTTCAGGTATCTGACTCTTTCTTAAATAATCATTAAGTTTAGGCAAATGGAAAATTCAGGTAAAAAATTGTCATTCCAGAGTTTCAAATACATTATTTTCATATAATAAAGGAGATAATTAATGACTACAACTGCCACATGTGTACTTATTTTTAATAAATGCAAAACTGGCATTAATTGAAAATTTGGCACCAAAAGTTAGACTTATACCCAACCAGAAAAACCAACAGCTGAGGATAAGCCAGATTTAAAAGGAAAATATTGACAAAGTTAGAAACATTCTTATGCTTAAACAAGTTATCTTTTTGAAAAAGTACTTTAAATATTTAAAATTCTCTAAGATACAATTTGTTTTAAAAGCTTTTATTTTTAAAATGAAATCTAGCTATAAGAAATACACATTTAAAAATTATAGTCATCAAGGAATTAAAATCAGTTTAGCTAAAAAGAAGCATTTAATACATGTTAAATACATTATGATGCTATATGTTTAGTATGAAAATGAATAAAAATATTATTTATGCATCTGGTTATGATTCTAAATAATAGTGTAGGAGAGTTACATAGTCAGTTGTGGCAGTTAAGTTATCACAGTAAAACCACTTTGCTGCTTATTCTAAATCAATTTAATACTAAACACAATAAATTTGAACATTCTTGATGCAGTCAATAATAAAAATTTTTGAAAGTTGCATATGGCAGCACCCCCCCCCATTCTAAATGAAAGTAAAACAAGTTTTAGGTATTTTATTATTATTTATTAGGTATTTTATTATTAGGTATATTTATTATTATTTATTATCTAAAACTGCATTTACTGAATTACAAAAATTAAACTGTTTTATTAAATAATAATAAAGGATATATTTTTAAATTTGTGTGAATATAGGGACATTAAATTTTAACAGTACTCACAGTACAAAACATTTACTATGAAAGTAAAAGTCAACATAAGTTCATTCCGTGAGTGTAGTCAATAGTCATATTATTATATTTATATAAAATATACCTACTCAAACTATGGTAAGACATAGGTTTTAATTGACTCAATCAGTAAAATCTAAGTCATGATTCTTATTAATGTTTTCATTTCACTAAAGCAATATAAATCTGTGAACATAAAACAAAAAATTATTCCAGGATGAGAAATACCTTTGTGCATAAAGCTGAATGTTAATTATTCTGTCAGAAACATAAGCAACAATAAAAGATGATAATTTTGCAGCAATTTTTAAGAAAAACATAAAAGATGCTTACATTCTGCCAATTGTTGCTTCTCTTCTAAGTAACCATGATCTGTTGGTAAAACTATTGGGGAGGGAGAAGCAGGAAAAGTTTAGTAGTCAACTTTATAATTTTTGTCATGAAATTACTATAAAGATTTAAAATTATTATAAAGTAAACACAAATCTACAAAGAAGACAGCTTTGTTTTCACTTCATAGAGAGATATCTTAAATTTGCAGTGAAAGAAGGCTTATTCAGCACAACAGGTGGACCAATATTCTTGAGCCTCCAATCTCATCAGATAGTGAAGTGAGCTGCAACTGAATCCTGACCAGAAGCTGAGTCAGTCTGTCAACAGAACTATGGAAACAACATATTAACCACCAAGCTAAGCACTCGGGATGCCCACACAAGCTCTACCTTAACCTGGACTGAAACAGGAAGTAACTCTAGCTGGAAAGACCTTTTGGCCCATCGTGAAACTTCTAGGATTAACAGGATTAATCAGATAAAGAAAATTGATCATTCACTCAGAAATGCCTATTTCAGATACCAGGTGAGGATTCAGGAGCACGGCATAGGTGCAATCCTATGCGTTTATGATGCCCTCTACTGGGATGCCAATTAATAGAAGGGACTGGACAGTCCAGCAATCAGTCTGATCAATATAAAAATATAAACTTTTTCATGCTACCTCACATTAAAAAGACTATGTTATATGAAAAACATGCCAACTTTGAGATTTTCTAGGAAAGTAAAATAGACTTTTGCTGTATAATCCATTCCCAGAGATAATATGGATGGCGTTCTAAAATTCTTATTTTTTTTATTATCTAGGATATTTAATTTAATTAAAATGTTAATAGTATACTTATTTTACCTGAGTCTTTCTTCTCATAATACTGGTATGTCCCAATGTCTCTGTCTAAATAATGAAAAGAAATAACATTAAGTTATGGTAAATAGCTTTGGGAGGTTGGGGGAGACTAAGTTAGATTGCATTTTAGCAGGGGAAATTCCAGAAGAAAATCCAAGAAGAATATTCTAACCAGCTAATTAAGAATGAAGACAGTGACCTGGAGAGAATGTTGGTTGGGATTGTGATCCTCCTTGCTCTAGTTCAGTCCAGCATTCCTGGACCCATACTAATTCTATCCTGTAACTGAATCCCTCAGGCAAGACCCACCAACAATTTGGTCATCCACAGATTTATAGCCAGTTTGCTGAAGGGATGGCGGGAGGTATGGTAGGGAATAAACTTCCCTGGGCTGCCTTGGATTAAGGAGAACGAACTTCCAAGGGTCATTCAAATTAGGATCTATTGCTGTGGCTACACCAGAACTAATTGGGATGGGGTTGTTTTGAAGGGTGAGTTAATATTAATCAAGCATTTGACTCTATCTCAAACTTTAATGACAGAAAAGCAGATTAACTTTAAAATGCATTTCTTTTACATATATGGATATGAATACCTTCCTCCATTCAACTCCTGTACTAAAATAATCAGCTTGTGTTTTCCTTTTGGTAACATAAGTTGTCCTTCCATAATGACAAAAGGACTACCGCTGATGTACTTGAGAGCAGTGTGGACTGCCCCCTAGCGACTAAATCCAACTTTGACAGCTTTTCTCTCATCTAAACATAGCAGTTATTTGTACTTAGGTTGTCCCTTTCAACACACAATTGTACTTGTATTTTAAATTGAGCAATTTATTTCTATTTGTCTAAATTTGTAACTATTTTTATTCCATACAGTTTAAAACTCCATGTCTATACTCTTACTTAAGCAGTAATATGAAAGTCTAGAAATGTAGAAAGCAGAGAGAACGCCCAGTTCTCTGACATCTGAATTACAGAACTTGAAACTAAGCCAAATCCTCACTTTCAAATACTAGGTCTCTGATACAGGGCTAAGTAAAGCCAATACCTCAAAACCAATTGTTTGCTTTGGCTCAGTTGGAACTACCCAGGTCACAAACAGCCCTAGGGACTCCAGCTCCTTTGAAACAACTCTATATGCAGCCCCAGTTTTAGATGGCAAAGGTATTTTAGGTTCTGAGAAAGAACTAAGTCCAGAACAGTCTAGCTATGCCTACCTGCCCTGTAGCTGATATCCAAGTCCAGATATGGAACCAGTTCTAAGTACAAGCACCATTACGAGCTCTGTGTACTATAACTAAAATGAATGAAACTTTTCTATCACTTTTAAAGAATCACAAATGAGCAATATGCCTTGTAGACTTTACATATAATTTCAATGTTTCTTTCAATAGAGACGGGGAAAAGCCATATTTCCCCACATGCCTCTGAAATATAGCCATTAGTGACCTTCAGATAATGTTGTGTTCCATTCTTATACTGTTATTACATGAACTTGGAAAAGTTCCTAAACTGTTCCACATATGGCTTTCTCTACTTACCCACAGGTGCTAATAATATGCCTCTCTATTTACCTCACTTAGCCTTCTAAGGATATAGGGATATTGTGTTAATATCACTGTTTGGGCTTTCCATGAAAGCATTATGAATCATAACATTAACTATATCTTTAGTACATAGACTTATCCAAGTCTGATTTTGCAGATTTTGTGCAATAAAATGCACAGGCTTTCTCAACCACTAACTTGCATTGCATCAGTCAACACTTCATTCTAATTAGGTAGTAACACTTAAATCCTAGCAACAGATGAATAATACTTTAATTAAAATTAATTTTAATTTTAATGAGAAAGCTGAATGACAGAAAACATTTTTCAGAAAACTTAATCTTAGTGGAATTACTCCTTTTTAATTCAGCTCTTAACTCTAAGGTACATTGTCATCAGAGCTCACCAGTAAAAACAGTAGGGGCATACATTCATCTTTTCTAAACCTCAGACTGAATGTATTACTGAAAATCCTTATGTTAGGCAACTTCAGTACCACAAATATCTCTATCTAAACTTAACATTTCTATGTTTTCGAAGACTTTCAATTATGACTTTTTAAAAGTTCATATATACATATATCTGTGAATATAGACATATGTAAATTTCTTCCTGCACAAAAAAGAAATATTTCAGTATTACCTATCTTTTTTTAACTTATTTTTCGTCCATTAAGTCATCACCTTGTCATGAACAAGGTATATATAGTATACCTGATGCTATTTTTACATTATATTCTCAATCAGAAATATTGAAACATTTGAAGCATTTAAATATTTAAAAATACTTAAGCATGGCTAAAGTTAACATAAAATAACTTGCACTGATATTACTCAAAGTTGTAAAGGAAGCAATAACTTTTGTGGTTTTTTCATGTGGCTTTCACAACAAATACAGAGGTAGTTCTTAAATGCGACTACTTTCTCATCCATATGAAACAACAACTGAGATACACTAGTATATTTATAGTCCAAACACATAATTCACATAAAAATAGGAAACAAGAATAGGGGACAGTTTTATGTTTTTGGCATTATGCAGAATAGTAGTTTTTACATATGGTATTTTACCATTAATGAATTCAAAAGTTTATGGTTTTAATTTAAACATGTATGTACCCAAAAAAAACCCTATAGATTAATAAGGTAAGCTTGCCTTCCTAAATAAAAAAATTGAAACATTGTGGGGTTTTTTTGGGGGGGGGACTCAAAGAATTAAAGAAAATAATTTTAAATACTTGCTTCTTAATGGAACCTATGGTTTTCCTACCCAAAACATTTAAAATACTAAGAAAATGAAAGAATGTAATAGTAATTAGGTATCTTCCCTGCATATGTCTGAAATATCATTTTAGTATCAAATTACTAGTCTATGATTAGCAAACCTGCTAATATTAATGAATAGAAATTAGCTAATAGTGGAAACCTAGAATAAAATTGTAAACGTGCATCTTAAGAACAAAAAAAATCAGTCACAACAAAATTAACTTTCACTACTAAAAATTCTACTTGAATATAAGTTGAAATAAACACGCTGCTAATTGAGATCATAAGAAGCAATTTTATAATACTTAATAATAAGTTAATTTATAAATAACTAGTTATCAACATATTTTTATATTCAAATGAGTTCACATATGTAAAGTACTTTGCAAACATTAAAGCTTATATGAATGCAAGCCATTTCAATATGAAAAAAACAATAATTATTCAACTAGAGTTTTCAGTCTTTGGTATTAACTATTTGTTTTCAATTTTGTTATTTTTCTTTAAAGAATGATAAAATTGGACTAGAGCTGACTTGCCTTCAATATGTAAGGTGTTCTTTAAAGACCAGAGGTGCAGTTCAGTCAAGCAGAAAGACATCTGTTGGAAGAAAGAATCTCTGTCCTGTAAAATGAAAAAAATTAAAAGGTGGCAATTAATTACTTTCAATCACTAATGAAACTAAAAATCCCCAAAAGAATCAATTGCTATTAGTAGTATTTGAGAAGCAAAATAAAGTAAAATAAGTCATCATAATTCTATTGTATTACTATTTATTTTTGCCACAAAGGATAGGATGAGTTCCAGCAGAAAAACTGCAAATTGTATTTTTTCAGACTTAACATACTGTCATAGATAGAAAGGTGGTAGAAGGAATAATCATATTTTTTATTTTTTATAGATTGAAAGCTGATAGTTCTGGTTTTTAAAGCGTGTTGTACTTTAATTCCAAATATATGCATTTATATTTATTAGAAGCATTTACTGTCTCCTAAACACGAGATGGGCTGATTAAAATGAAAGTTGCAAAGGGAGTGGTGTATAGTTACTATTACCTTACTTAAAGCAATACATTTGCTTTAAAGTAAACTATGTGGAATCATATTAGCATTCAGATTAGTTTCTTAATCTTCATGTCATGCTGGAAACAGAGACTAATTCCTTCTGCATAAAGAACATGGTAACAAAACCTACTTCCCATATTTACTTCCTGTTTAATAGCAAGATCTAATAATCAGTGAAAATAATAATAATTTAACTTCATTAATTTGACATAATTAGAGGAAAACCAGCCTGAATTTTTTAGTCTTCTAAAGAAAATACAATTTAGCTACTTTCAAATAATATATAAATAATCAAGATTTATTTTCCCCTAAAAGGTAGTAAAGTCAATAATTTTCAAATTAATTTCTGTTACTAAAGAACTTTGAAAATTTCTCTATGAAAGTTTTTGGTAGGAGAAAACAACTGCCATCTTCTCTAAGGGGGTGACTAGAACAGTAACTATTTTATACATACATACACACACATACACACACACACACACACATTTCACATGTAGTATTTTATCATTATAAATCCAAAAGCTTATGGTTTTAAGCACAAATATAACAAAATAGTATTTATACAGATAGATGATAGATCCACACACATATATAGAAAATATATTGTGATCCAAATATATATGTGGTGAGATATATATATATATATATACATACATACATACAAATATATATGAAACATTTGCATTAGACTGAGTAGTTCCCACTTTACTGTTCTGTTTATCATTTCACAAATATCTGAAAGTCATATATAATGCCAAAAATTGTTTTTAGCTACAGCTTAAACTTTCTACTCCACCAACTTTTATTAGATTAAGAGGAAGAAAAAAGGGCTGAATTTGATCTCTTTCCCTCCCTTCTTTCTTCATTTCATTTCAATTCAATAAACATTGAATTCGCCAGAGAAATGAAATAACTTATTGATGTGTAAATGAACAAAAGAGATGAAACAAAAGACCCCAAGTTCCTGAGTAGGCCCAAAAGCATTTGGGCAAGGATCAATAAAGAAAAGGGAGCAATATCACCATGGAATACCTGACCACTCAGTCAGAAAAAGGGAAAGGTAAAGAGCTTGGGAAACACATTACAAACCTGGCCCAGAAGCATAATATGGCAATAATGGAAATTTTCAACCATCTAGAAATAAGTTTGGCTCTCCTGCTGCCCATGGCAAAGCAGTTACTGACTTCCCTAATTGGAAATTCCATTCTTCAAAATGTAGGAGGATAAATAAAGGGAAGTTATTTTTGTTTAATTCTAAACAATTAGAAAACTGGTGTTGAAAGTAGAAATTATCAGTGAAAAACAACTACTCTACCTTAGAAATGTTAGTAGGGAAAAAAAAGGGGAAAGCTAGGCATAGTGTTACCCTAAGTTTTAGGAGAACAAATTTGAAAGAGTTTGGAGGAAAGATCCTAAAGATTTTGTGGACAGTCCAAGAAGGAACAGAAACTCTCAAGAATGAAATCTCCCAACACAAACTTTTAATTCCAAGGAGGAAGAAAAGGGTTAGCTGTCTAAACAAAGGGGCATGTCTTCACAAGAGTTCAGTGACCATCTCAGAATTTTTTAAAAACAAGTAGAGAAGAGGAAAAACAGGGGTAAGGAAACACAAAATAATGAATATAGAACACTGGCATTGTCCCTTTAGAATACTTTCAGGAGTTCTAAATCTCAAAAGAAGATGAATATTAAGGACAACAAAATAAAGTTTTTTGTTTGTTTTTAGCTGTGCTGAGAAGAAGTAAATCAAAGAAAGAAAAAGATCATTGTTCACAATGGATGAGGTATTGATGACAAATAGGTAAGGAGAAAGAAATACTCAACTGGCATATCTGAAGATCATGACCAAAAAATTAGCCTGGATACTATACTTGAAGGACTTTTAAATGAAAACTGCCATGTTCTATTACAATCAGAGGTAAAATGAAAATAGAAAGAATTCACCAGTAACATCCTGAAAGAAACTCCAAAGTTAAAACTCCAACAAGCATCATAACCCAGAATCTAGATCTTCCAGGTAAAATAGAAAGTACTGCAAACATCCAAAAAGAAAGGGCTCAAGTACCAAGGAGCAACAGTCAGAATCACATAATAAAACTGCCACTATAAAAAATTAGAAAACTATGAATATTATATTCCTAAAGGCAAAATATAAGGGATTACAAATACAATCTATTCAGCAAAACTCAATAAAATGGAAAATATAATGGAAATTCTATAATGGAAAATCAAAACTTTAATGAAATAGAGGACTTTCAAACATTCCTAAAGAAAAGGCCAGGCAGCTAGGTGGCACAGTGGATAGTGCTGGACCTGGAATCAGGAAGAAAAGACTAAAGTTCAAATCTGGCCTCAGATACTTACTAGCTGAGGGACCCAGGGCAAGTCACTTCACCCTGTTTGCCTCAGTTTCCTTATCTGTAAAATGAGCTGGAGAAGCAAATGGGGCAAACCATCCCAGTATCTTTGCCAGGAAAACCTCAAATGGGGTCACAAAGGGTCTGACACAATTGAAACAACTCAACAACAATAAAAAGGCCAGAATGAAATGGAAATTTTGAAATTCAGGAGTCAAGAAAAACACAGAAAAGTAGGTACTAGATCAACTGGAAGGGAATATATCATGATAAATTACTTGAATATTTTAAAAATGTTTTTTTCATGCAACTGGGAAATCAGATATATATGCACTGGGGCATAGAAATCCATCTTGCCCTACTAGAAAATTAGGGGGAATGGAAGAGGATATGAGAGAGAAGAGACTGGGGGAAGGGGTATTCAGTAGACTCACTATCTTGGGGTATGGATAGGGGAAAGACAGGGATAAAATTTGCAACTCAAAATCTTGTGGAAATGAATATTGAACACTAAAAATAAAAAAAGAGAGAACAAAAAATGACAAATTGTTTGCATTCTAAGAAGGGAAAAGAAAGAATGTTCTCTCAGAACACTAACATTTTTAAGGGTTACATAAAAAAATTAAGAAGAGGAAGGGAATGCAGATGTTTTTGTTTCACTTTGATGGTCTAAGCAGAAGAAGAAACTGAGAGAGAAAGGGAAACATACTAGGAAAAAAAGGAGGAGAAAGGGGAGGGATTTTCTTTCTCACATACAGTACATTGAGTGACGATTATACACAAAGGAAAAGAAAAAAAACAGCTGGGTACTACATGAAGCTCAGTTTCATCTGAATCAAAGTAAGACTGAACACACACACAACCACATATATATTTATGCACATACACACATGAAATATGGTAAACAAAAGCATTATGGGAGGCAGAGCCAAGATGGCGAGTAAACAGAGAGACTCACCTGAGCTCTCTCCCAACCCTTCCAAATACCTTTAAAAAATGATTAAGGGGGGCTGAGTCAAGACGGCGGAGTAGAAATAGCACTTCCATGGTGCTCCAGCCCACACCACTTCAAAATTATGTAAAAGGGGGACTCTGAATGAACTCTGGAGCTCCAGAACCCACAAAATGACACAGAGAAGCTAACCTCCCACTGAGGACAGCCCGACAGCCCAGCAGGAAGCGGCCAGTGCAGCACTCTGGGAGCCGACAGCACAGCACTCTGGGAGCCAAGCCCAGGACCCCATGAGTCAGAGGTTTTAGCCCCAGGGCGGCCGGGCCAGCAGCTGGCTGGAGGGACCCCAGAGCACCAGCAGCTGTAGCTTTTACAGAATTTCCAACACAAAGTGAGAGGTTAGTGCCCTATGGACTTTGGAGCCAGTATTTGGCAGCGCGTCAGCTTCTTCCCCTGGGGGCTAGAAGCAGCTGAGGAGTCACAGCACAGAAGCCATTTTGCAGCTTCAGATCCTGGCCTGCAGACTGTAGGGGGATCTGGCGATCAGTCTGGGGGGTAATTGTTCTTGCTTTAACCTCCCTGGATCTGGATTGAGGTCTGGAGTGGAGGTCTTGGGGTTTGTGTCCAGCTTGCCAGAGTGTGTGGGGGCTTCAGGGAGGGCACCCAACTAATACCTCCGACAGTTGAGAAGACCCCAACGTTTGGGATGGAAGCTCCCCTGTCTGGTGGCAGAGTCCTACTGGGGCAACAAGCCCAAAAGTCATGTAATTAAGTGGCAACTTGCCTAGGCAAAGGAAACAAAATAAACAGAAAAATTCAACATTAGACTCCTATTTTGGGGGCAAAGAGGATCAAAGCATAAAACAGGAGTAAGATTGGGAGGTCAGAACTCCTGCACCAAAAGCCCCAAATGAAAATAAGAGCGGGTTACAGGCCATAGAGAACCTTAAGAAGGATTTTTAAAACCAAATAAGAGAAGTGGAGGAAAAATTGGGACGAGAAATGAGAAGGATGCAGGAAAAGTATGAAATGAGAGTCAACAGCCTGAGGAAAATAACACCTTAAAAAATAGACTAACTCAAATGGCAAAGGAAGCTCAAAAGGGCAATGAGGAGAAGAATGCTTTAAAAACCCGAATTTGCCAGATGGAAAAAGAATCTCAAAAGCTCACTGAGGAGATTCATTCCTTCAGAATTAGACTGGAGCAAATGGAAGCTAGTGACTCTATTAGAAATCAAGATGCTGTTAAACAGATCCAAGCAATTGAAAGAATAGAAGGCAATGTGAAATATCTCATGGGAAAAACCACTGACCTGGAAAATAGATCCAGGAGAGACAATTTAAAAATTATTGGGCTATCTGAAAGCCATGATCAAAGAAAGAACCTAGAAATCACCCTTCAAGAAATTCTCAAGGAAAATTGCCCTGAAGTTTTAGACCCAGAGGGGGAAACAGAGGTTGAAAGAATCCATAGATCGCCTCCTAAAAAAGATCCCAAAAAGAAAACTCCCAGGAGTTATATTATGTAATATATATATTATAGCCAGGTTCCAGAATTCCCAGATCAAGGAGAAAATACTACAAGCAGCCAGGAAGAAATAATTTCAATATTGTGGAAACACAATCAGAATAGCCCAGGACCTGGCAGCTTCTATACCGAGGGATTGAAGGGCATGGAACATGATATTCCACAAGGCAAAGGACCTGGGATTAAAACCAAGAATTACCTACCCAGCAAAACTGAGTATCTTGTTTCATGGGAAAATATGGTCATTCAGTGGAACAGAGGACTTTCAAGCATTCTTGAGGAAAAAAACCAGAATTGAATAGAAAATCTGACATTCAGACACAAGAAGGAAGAGATACTTGAGAAGGTAAACAGGGAAAATAAATCAAAAGGATCTTATCAAGTTTGAACTATTTATATTCCTATATGGAAAAACAATAATTGTGACAGGTATACATGGATAGAGGGCACAGGTCAAATTTGGTGGGAAGGGGTTATACTTAAGGGGTGAAGCTAAGAGGTGAGAGAGGAATGTGGCAAGAGGAATGGGAAGAGACGGGGGCAGGGATAAACTATCTCATGTAGAAGAGGCAAGGGGAAGTAGTCGCAAAGGAGGGGAGGAACAGGAAGGCAAAAAGGCAAAACCATATTCTCATTGAATTTGGCTCAGGGAGAGAATGACATACATACTAAATGGGATATCTCACCCTGCAGAAGAGTAAGGGGGAGGGAGATGAGAGGGGGGAGGATAGAAGGGAAGGCATGCTGTGGGGAGGGGAAGTTGGAGGCACCCACTTTTGAAGAGGGACAGGATCAAAGTAGTAAATGGACCAGGTCGGGGGTGGGATGGGTGGGAGGGAAATATAAGCAGTCTTTTACAATATATATCAATATACCAATATACGGTAATATTTTGCATAGCTATACATGTACAACACATACTGAATTGCTTATCTTGCCAGTGGGAGTGGGTGACAAGGGACGAAGAGAATGGATCTGGGATTCGAAGTTTTAAAATTAAATGTTTCAAATATATACAAATATTATTATTAATACTATTTTGCATGTAACTGGGATATAAGATGTGTAGGCATTGCGGCACAGAGATTCACCTTGCCCTAATGGCAAAATCGAAGCGGGTATGGGAGAAGATATGGGAGAGAGCAGATTAGATGAGGGGATATCCTGTGGGACTGCTATTCTGGGGTGGTGGGTAGGGGAAAAACGGGGAAAAATTGTAACTCAAAATCTGGCAGAAATGAATGATGTAAACCAGAACTTAATAAAGCATTTGGAAAAATAAAAGAATACTGCCTGGATGAGAAAAAAAAATGATTAAACAAATTCTAGAGCAGCAGAACCCACAAAAAGATGGAGTGAAACAAATTTCCAGCCCAATACAACTTGGAAAATCAGCAGGAAAGGTCTGTTGCTCCAGGGTGAAAAAGGAACACAATCCAGTGAAGGCCCAGCTAGCACAGACCAGGCCCCAGCAAACCAAAAGCAGACTTTGGGAGCCATTGAATCACCAGTGGCAATGGCTGTTTCCAGAGCTCTCAGCACATAGATAGCAAGGAGGTCAAATAACTGATCAAAAGGAAATTACAGGGATCTTTTTGCTAGCACTGAAGCAGGACTCTGTGGCTTTGCTTATATTCAAATCCAGGTCTCAGTCTTGGGTGGAAGGTCCAAAATGAAGAGGAGCACTAGCATAGCAGAGCTTGTAGCCACAGTGGAGGGGAGGGACCCTCCTCGAAGTTCCAGGGCAGAAAAGAGTGCTCCTAGTTGCTCACAGACCAGAGCACAGGCCAGGAGATTAGTAAACACACCTCTCCTAAGATCATACCACCTTGGAAGAAATTAAAACTTACAGATCTCTAGAGTTATCTCTGAAAACAGCTTCACAAAACCTCTGAAGATGAGACAGGGCACCATTTACCCTGGAAGCAGAGACCTACTTTAGCAAAGAATTAAAAGTCAAGTAATAGGCTGGGGAAATGAGAAAGCAATGGGACAAAAGACTCTGACTATAGAACTTAGCATGGTGACAAGGAAGATCAAAACACACACTCAGAAGACAATAAAGTCAAAGCTCCTATAACCAAAGCCTCCAAGAAAATATAAATTGGTCTGAGACCATGGAAGAACTCAAAAAGGATTTTAAAAATCAAGTAAGAAGGGGCGGCTAGGTGGCGCAGTGAATAGAGCTCCGGCCCTGGAATCAGAAGGACCTGAGTTCGGAGCCGGCCTCTGACACTTAATCCACACAAACAAAAACCTAGCCGTGTAACCTTGGGCAAGTTACTTAACCCCAATTGCCCTAAAGGGGCGGCTAGGTGGCGCAGTGAGTAAGAGCGCCGGCCTCGGAGTTGGGATGACCCGAGATCAGATCCGGCCTCAGAAAATGAGCACCCACGCATAAATCAAATGACTAGCCGTGTAACCTTGAGCAAGTTACTTAACCCCAAT
>WOXC01004026.1:0-37140 GCA_011680675.1 Gymnobelideus leadbeateri
CTTCTCTGGACCAGTTACCCGAGATCATTTAATGATTGCGATAAGGGTTGATTTAACTGTTTTTCTCTCCTCTATTCCTTGTGTTACTTGTTCTGTTTCATTTCTGTTAATTTATTGCTTAAAAAAATCACTACAGTTTTTTAAAATTAGGTCTGATCAAAAATTGGTTGATCAGGAAATTTTTTAAAGTGAATGGGTTAGAAATATCAGTTTTGCGCTACTGATATACTCATCACATTTTCATATTGAGGAGTGTCTGTCTCTGTGCTTCCTTCCAATTCATATCTATATCAGAAACATTTTGACCTTTTCAATCTATAGCAGGAAGGAGGGTATTGGCATATTGGATTTTTGAAAGTATGGGATATGCATGTTGAGTTGAATAAAAACAATTAAATATCTTAAATAGTTAAATACTATTGTTGAATTGCTACTTTCTCCCTACCCCTTCCCTCAACTCTACTTGCTCTTTGATAAACTATTTTTGCTCTTTCTCTCTCTCTCTCTCTCTCTCTCTCTCTCTTTCTCTCTCTCTCTCTCTTCTTCTCCCCCCCACACGTCTATCTCCCATAGTCTTCTTCTTCTTCTTTTTTTTTTTTTTTTGCTTTTTGGAGGGCAATTGGGGTTAAGTAACTTGCCCAAGGTCACACAGCTAGGTTTTTGTTTGTGTATAATAAGTGTCTGAGGTCAGTTCTGAACTCAGGTCCTTCTGACTCCAGGGTAGCTCTACTCACTGCACCACGTAGCCGCCCCCTCCCATAGTCTTCTAATCCTCATGATTGACTATACAGCAGGGGATGCTTAACCTTTCTTGTATTGTGGACCCCTTTGGCAGTCTAGTAAAGCCTATGAATCCTTTCCCTGAGCATCATATTTAAATAATACAATAAAATACATACTAAACAAATGATATTGAAATAGTTATCTAAATATAAAAAAAAACAAAGAAGGTTACAGATCTAAGGTTAAGTACCTGCTCCCAGTCTAAATAGGGAAAATGAAATGTTTCCCAAACTAGGACATCAGGACAGTGAGGGCAGTTGGCAATTAAACTGTAGCTTCTTAATTGAGTTTCCAGGACTGGTTCTTTGTTCCCTAAATACTGTTCCCAATACCTTTACTTTTTTGGAGACTTGAACTGGTTTTAAGTGCCTCCTACTTAAAAAAAAATCCATTGATATCTTTTGTTTTTCCATCTACTTTGTTTTCCAACATACTCTACCCTTTTGCCTACAAAGAATAAAAATGAAAGAGGGTAGAAAAAGTAATTCAACAAAACAAATAAAAAACTGATAAAATTGGGTAGTATGTATAGTGTTTCTCATCTATAGACACCTTCCCCCACCTTTACAAAAGAAGGAAAAAAGTACATTCACTTATCACTCTGCCTTGGGAGGCATTACATTGTTATTTTTTTTATCCCATTTTCATTTTTGGGGCTATTGTATATATTGTTTTCCTGGTTTTGTTTACTTCTCATCAATTTCATAGTCATCATTATGCTTTGCTAATATTCTATAACATCCAGTACCACAATTTAAAAATTAAATCATACCTTATATTATATTAAATAGTTATTCCCCAACTGATGTGATACCTTCCACTTCTAAGTATCTTGTCCTGTTCACTTTGGGAAGTAAAACTGGAAGGACCATTTTCCTCTGCAGAGCAGAATACATCCTATAAAATTCTTATCACCCTTGAAATCTTGAAATTGAGAAGTTGGAAGGATACATATCCAGAATGAAATAGACATAACAAAAGGAAAAATACATATACACATACACACATGCTCATACACTCTTATATAATACATATATACACATACAGGATGTCACCAAATTCTGACTATGGTGTTAAACTGTAATAGACCTATAAGATACCCTGGATATGTGTATATCTATATTTATAATTACATCTATATCAATAATTATATCTAGATCTTGATATGTAACTATAAAAAGGACTTCTTAATATATCTCTATATAGATAGATATTACATATAATATCTATCTATATCTATCTAACATTTTCTGATATGGCTTTCCTTCAGCTTCTCCCTTCTGGCATTGAGCACCAGTTTGCTACTAAAGTTACTTTATCTCTGAAGCTCTTCACTTTCCTCATCAAATCTCAGCATTACAATGTCTGTATTAGCCACTAGGTTGACATCTTGAAACTGTGTATCTGTTTCTCATTGCTTTGTCATATCCTTCTGACTGATGGAAACTAAACACCAAACTACATGCATTATAGCTTTATACCCTCAATCACAAGCAAGAGCAGTAGTCATGGCCAGCTTCATAAAGAGTAAAAACACAAAGTTTTTCTGGTGAATTGGTAGATATAACTAAGTAAACAAAGCTAATGATGAGGTTGAATGAAATATAAGGAAAAAAGAAGGATCAGTTAGATGCACTATTAAGACACCAGGGTAAAATAAAAGTTCTTCTGTCTACAGAGACACTGTAGAAATTCTGTGATATTTTTGCACTTTAATTATAAAAGCAGCAGGTGAGATACTGAGCAAAAGAAGAAAGATCCAGAAACTAATCAGTTCAACAAATCTTAGAGAATTGTGATAATTTTAAGAGATCATGTCCTAAAACTGATCAGTCCCTTGCCTTTGTTTTGGATGACTAGGAAATGAGTTGTGGGGGTGGGAGGTACAATGGAAACCAATGGATGGTTGTTAAATTTATTTATCATGGCTGCCATTGATAGTGGCAAGTTCAAGATAGGGTATAACAAGACCATCAACATGATCATTATTAATTAACCTACATCTAGTCCATCCTTTAGCGGGAAACTTCTAGGCTGGGGTGGGGAGCCTGTGACCTTGAAGCCACATGTGGCCCTCTAGGTCCTCAAGTTTGTCCCTTTGACTGAATCCAAACTTCACAGAACAAATCCTTTTTAGCATTTTTTTTGGTCATTGTATGACCTACCCAATCATCTCTCTACCTCACAAATTATCTTTAAATCATCTGTCATCTCTGACTTTTTGTAGTAATTTTCATTTGTCATGGATCTAAAGATCTAAAGATATAAAATATTTTAGGATTATGGATCTAGACCCAAGGGTTCATTTAATCCAACTCAGTTATTTTAAGGCTGGGGAAATTAAGTCCCAGGGAGATTAAGTGACTTGTCCAAGGTCTCACAGGTGAAATTTGAACCCAGGTCCTCTGATTTGAGAACTAGTGCATTATACAACACCAAATTGGGCATATATTTCTTTCTACTTCACTGCATGTACTTTTGCTTTTCTCTTACTGTTACAGACCTGACTCCTCATGTATGCTTTCTCATGAGCTGTGCTTCAGAGTTGGGCAGTTGGGCATTATTGCCCTTAGCTTCATGGTCGTCATGGATCAATATAGCATGTACAGTTACACCCAATACTAACTTAAGCTACTTTATCTATGATGGTCCATTGTCTGTCTATATTATCTTATTGGAGTGACTGAAGTGATTGTGATAAGAATTCACATTTATATAAAGCTTATGGCAAGTGGTATAAGCATTTTCATTTTGATTTTACAGCTGAGGCAACTGAGTTTTGGGGACTTAAAACAGTTTGTCCAAGGCCACACAGCTAGAAAACATTAGAGTCAGGACCAAAACTCACATCCCCCAAACACTCTTATTCCTAGTGCTCTTTCTACAATACTACATTGCCAAAAATAAAATAAGATACAATAATTTCCAGGGTTATATCTTAAATGGATTTGTTATCAAAATTTAAAAGAAACACATGGAAAAGTTTGATCTTAGGGGAGTTAAACTTTTTTTTCCTATAAAATATGACTTTGAATATAACAAGAAATTGAAAATATCCTATTAAATTTACACAAATAACATGCATAGTTATTAAAGAATAAACCAGTTGGTAGAACTTGGAGAAGTCAAATTTTTCAAAGGTTGAATTTTCAATTCTTAAAGACTTTCTGATATTTACCTTGGAGGTACAATTTTTGTGCTGAGCTCAGAGGTGTGGAGTGAAAATTATTATGAAGAACATGACTGAAGGAAAAGCAAAGGTGTGACACTTTCTGAGCTGGTGGGAAATTATAAAATGTCACATATGAAGCATCAAATGAGGTTGATAAAAATTCATGTAAAGAAATAAAGCCTTCAGGCAGCTAGGTGGTGAAGTGAATAGAGCACTGGGCCTGGAGTCAGGAGGACCTGAGTTCAAATCCGGCCTCAGACACTTAACACAAAAACTAGCCATGTGACCTTGGGCAAGTTATTTAAACCCAATTGCCCTCCAAAAAGAAAAAAAAAGAAATAAAACCCTTTATCCTGATTTATAAAATGTTACTAGACTGGGAAGGAAGTAGTGATGCTTCCCCAAACTGAGATAATAAATTATGATTACTATATCGCTATTTTGTAATTTAATAGAACATGCAGCTATTCAAATCACAGTTATATTAAATTTTTTTTTGGACTAGACCTGAGATTTGATCAGACTAGGCAAGGGGTATGCTGGGGCCAGCTCAAACTAGCTCAAGAGAGTTGATTTTTAAAATTTCAATGTGAGCATTTATGCCTTTAATATCAGCAAATGCTATAACAAATCAGGTCTTGATTTTTTGTTTTGTTGATTGTCTAGATTTAAGAAAGTGATGGGTAAAATATTGATAATACCCCTACCCCTACCTCCCATTGCCAAGAACCTGTTAACATTTACCAGTATACCTTTCGGTACAGGGAACTCAAAATGAGAAAATTTTCTCTACCATTGCAGATTAACAACTGCTCTGCAGCTTTATAGTTTTAGAGAGATCCTTAGGGCCCTGAATGGTTATATGACTTGCCCAGGGTTACAAAGACAGGATTTATTAAAGTTAATGTTAGAATCTAAGTGTGTCTGACTCTAAGGCTGGCTTCTCTTCACTATGCTATATTGCTTCACAGTAGATATATTTAAAATTTTTTCTTGCATTAAAAAAACAGGCACAGGAAGAATAGCATATTTTTTTAGGTAATATAAATTGTCATTAGGTGTGATGGCCTTGGGTAAATTGTACAGTGTTTCCTGGGGAGGCTAGAAAAGGAGGGGATGATTTCAGTGACTGAGGCAGGGGCATAGATGAATTCTGTCTGTATCCAGGGAAAGTGGGTAGGTAGGGAATGATCATTTGTAAGTGGGCTCACTTTGAGAGGAGTTGTGTGGTTTGACCAGATGAGACTCTGGGCAGTTGTTGAGCCCCCTGGCTTTGAAAACACAGATGATGGTGCTTCCCTCTCTGGTAACTGACTAGGTATGGATGTCAGACAGCTGTAAACCTATCTGCTGATCTGTTTCTCTGTCTGCTTGTAACTTGTTTGTATTCTCTGAAGTTTGGGGTGCTGACCTTTTCCCCCTGAATAGGTAAATGACATATGTTTGATTAAAGCAAGATTGTTAACCCATTTTGAGTTGCTTTCCTTTAGAAAAACAGATCTAAGAACCTGTGTTGGCAGACATCCTGGGGATGCTAGGGTGCTTGCTGCTATGCTCAGCCACCCTGAATGGGGATGGTCCTAAAATGTACTTAAACTCTCTCATTCTTTTGTTTTTCAGTCAGGATTCTAGTCCAGCACTCCATGTACAAGTAGTAAAGCTAGCCTTAAGGGAATAACACATTAATGTTGTAATTTTATATTACTATTTTTTGGTCTCCTTTAGCCAAGTCTTTGAAACAGGTTGACACTTTAATCTGAGGTAAATGGTTAATGGTTTCAGCATTGGTTTATGATGCTCTGTTGAGAACACTGTGAAAGTGAGCAGTCTATCTGTTCATGTCCTTAGCCAATTAACAAAATGCCTTTTGAGCTTGAGGAACATGTTAACATTGTATTTCTGGAGATGAAGGGTGGTTTTAAAAAAGTCTAAGATGTGGTCTTTGCCTTTAAAGGAATTTATAATTTCAATGCAGAGACATAGGAAAGAGATAAAAATATAAGAAAGCATCTTATTTTGTGCAGAAAAGGGAAAATCATTGTGGATCAAGAATAGTGCCAAATGGCTTCTACAAGTGAATATGAGATAGACTTTAACGTTGAATAGAATTTGGATAGGTGGATTAGAAGAGGAATCAAGTTTGGAGTGAAGAAATTATGTATGAGATATTTGAGAAACAATAAAGTTGATTGAATTGAATTTTCTTTTAAAAAATGAACGGTTGGGATATGGGTGTAAAATCATAAAATCTTTGAGTTGGAAAATCCCTCTGTAGGCATTTAGTTCAATCTCTGCCCAAAGAATGAGACACTCTTTATAACATATTTACCAAATGGTCAACTAGTTTCTGATTTTTGTTGACAGGGAACTCACTACATCTTTCATTTTTTAACATCTCTGATTGTTAGTATTCTTTCATTATATTGAATTAACATTTTTCTCTCCATAAGTTCAGCCTATTGATTCCAGCTCTGCCTTCCTGTGAGCAGAGTAGGTTTTATTGTCAGAGCAGTGCTTGAAGGGGCAGCTAGGTGGCACAATGGACAGAGTACCGGGCCTGGAGTCAGGAGGACCTGAGTTCAAATTCGACCTCAGACACAACACAAAACTAACCGTGTGACTTTAGGCAACTTACTTAACCCCAACTGCCCTCCAAAAAGCAAAAATCCCCAAAAAAACAAACAAAAAAAAAGAACAGTGCTTGAAGAGCCACATTGAAAATTTAGTGCAATGGAGTGGTACACACTGAATTTTAGGATTCAGATTTATGGAAACAATAGACAATTTATAGGGTAAAAGACAATTATGAATTTAAAGGTACTCTGAGATTTCTTGTGAAGTAGGTTCCCAAAGTAGTACTGTTGATCTCCTTGTTGGGTGGATAGGGAGGTCGTTGTTTATATGGAGAGGAATAGAAGACCAAGGATATCATCCCATACGGATTGTTAAGTACATTGATGTGAAAAGTCTTTAAAGGAAATAGTAAAGGAAGGAAGGAAATAAGCCTTTTTTAAGCACTTACTATGTTCCAGGCACTGCGCTAAATGTCTTACAAATATTATCCCATTTGATGCTCATAGCAACCCTGAGAGGAAGGTAAAATTATCCCTTTTTTGCAATTGAGTTAAAAGAAGCAAACAGAGTGACTTGCCTGAGGTGACTCAAGCAGTAAATATCTGCAGTCAAATTTGAATTCAGGCACTTCTGACTCCAAGCCAGCACTTTATTCACTGTACCCCTGGGCCATCTCAGTCATCTTGACCCATATATTGCCACTGGACTCTGATGACTTTGGAGGAGAGAGTGAGGCTGATGACTTTGCATAGCTCTGCATCACTTAAATGCAATTCACTTGCAAGTCAAGACATCACCCTCCTAATGTAGTTGGTCCTCTTTGAGAATGAAGGACAAACAACAAAAACAGTGACATCTGCATATTAGAGGGCAAAGAATAATGGGAGGAATTAAAGGCTTGGATCTGCTTGGCAAGTAATAAGAAGAAATAGAGCAGCAAAATTTGGGGAGTTTTTTTTGGCATTCTGTTTTATTTTTCCAACTGTAGGGATTACACCTGGATAGGGGGAAGCTTATTAACTTTTCCCAGAGATGAACATCTTTACCTGCATGTACCACTGGCATCTCAAAATCAATGTGTTCAAATCAGAATACAATATCTCTGTCCACTCTCCCCTTCCCCCTAATAACCTTTCCCACTAACTTTCTAATGTTTGTTGAGGGTACTACCATTCTTCAGGTCACTCAGGTTCAAAACCTTAGTCATATCAACTTTTCTTTGCTTACTCTTCCCATCCAGTTAGTTTCCAAGTCTTGTTTTTTTCTACCTCCTCAACATTTCTCAGATGTCTATTCTCTCTATTCATGTGACCAATCACCTTATTCCAGGATTTTATTTTCTCTCACTTGGACCATTAAAATGGTTTCCTAATTGATCTTCCTATACCTAATCTGTCTCCTATCTAATTCATTCTCCTCACACTTGCCAAATGTATATCCTGTCAAACTGAAAATTTGGTTAAAGGGGACAAACAGGCTAGGTGATATGTGAATTCACATTGTTTATTCCCTTAAAGCTATATGAAGCTAGCGAGCTTGTAAGTACAAGGAGTTAAAACCTAAGTTATGACTGCCTGAACAAAAGAATGAGAAGGTTTAAATACATTTTAAAGCAATCCCAACTCAGGGTCACATTTATGAAGAAAGGAATTTTCTTAATAAGAAAATTGATAAGGTGTCATTTGAATTTACCATCTGGAACGTCTGTGTTTTCTTATCATTAACATACCATAACACAGTATATGTTCATAAAATATTAAGATAAGAAAAAGTTCCATTACTCAAGATAGTGTCTCAGGTTCAGGGTCTCATCCTTAATCAGAAGAAAAAAGTGTTCTTTAATCAGCCTCATTTGGGGTTCTTGATATAGAAAGAAGTATTCTCTGAGTTTACTCAGAGAACAAAGAAGCTGTTGGGTCCAGGCTCTTCTTCTGGTTCAATAGTTCAAGCTTTGGCCCTTATTTAAATTGATATTAAATGATTATCAATCCCTAAAACACGATTCTTGACCATGACACTCCCCTACCGAAAATGTTCTAGTGGCTCCTTATTGCCGCTACTATAATTTAAAGCCCTTCACAGTCTGGCTTCAGCCTCCTTTCTAAGCTGATTACACCTTCCTCTCCTACTTCTAAACTCTATGCTATGCACTAGCTAAACTGACTTATTTGTTGCTTTTATATATAATATTTATATCCTGACCCTGTGTCTTGGCATTGACGCTTTCTCCTCACCTCTAATTCTTATGACCTGTTTGATTCCTCCAAGGATTATCTCACATACCCCTTCCTTCAAAAGGTCCTTCCCAATTTTATCAATTGTTTGTGCCTCTTCCTCCCCTAAGCCACGTGACTTTATTTTGTACATAGCTTATATTTATTTATCTGTGCACATCCTCCTATTAGAAGTTATACTCCTTAAGGGCAGATTACTGCCCCTTTGTCTTAGAAGTCTCAACACAGCACAGTACCTGGCACACAGCTGGCACTTTAAAAGTGGTTGTTTCTTGACTGATTGACCTGCATTTCTTTGGAGAGAAATAGCAGGGAGTACATTTCTACATGTGGAACATTTTGGCATTTCAGTGACCTTGGTGGAACATGTATTGGTTTGAGAACCATCTCTGTTTGTATGAACAGTAAATCCAGAGTGACAAATAATATTCGTGTAGCCAAACACATTTGTACTGTGTGGTAGCAGGTATTACAGATGACTTTTTTTTAGAGCACAAGTAATATGGGTATAGAATGGAAAGAATTTATAGCACCAACATTTTATTTTCTTTTTTTTTACTTTATTAACTTCTGTTTTACATCATTCATTTCCGCCAGATTTTGAGTTACAATCATTTTCCCCCCATTATTCCCCTACCCAACCTCCCAGAATAGCAGTCCCACAAGATATCGCTTCCTCCAATCTGCTCTCTCCCATACCTTCTCCCATACTGTAATGGAAATGCAAATTTAAAGATCTTCCCTGCCCCTAGCTTAAGTGCACCTGGAGCCTGTGGTGGGAGGCTTGTTTTTCAGGAAAGCCCATACCTTGATACTTTGATTGGGCAGTGGGTCCAGAAGGTTGTTACATTCTCTGAGCTAGGAGAAGACTATATAAACCCTGAGGAGAGGCTTTGCTTTGGGGCTCACTTTGAGAAGTGTTGTGTGATTTGACCAGATGAGACTCTGGGAAGCCATTGTTGAGAGCCCCCGGCTTTGAAAACCCAGATGTTGATGCTTCCCTCTCTGGTAACTGTGATTTGGTATTGATATAATGGTAGGACAGTTTGGAAGCCTGTCTGTTTGATCTGTAAGTTCTGTAACTCTGAAGTTTGGGGTGCTGACCTTCTCCCCCTGAACTAGGTAATGTGTGTTTGTTTGATTAAAATAAGCTTGTTAACCCATTTTGAGTTGCTTTCCTTTTGAAAAGCAGATCTAAGAACCTGTGTTGGCAGCTACCCTGGGGATATTGGGGTGCTTGCCGCTACAAAATGGCGACGAGGATGGGATCTGCTGAGTAAAAGGAAAGTATGGGGGCTGGGATAATTGTTTGTTTCCCAGTTGTGGTAGCTGTGATTCTGTGGAGCCATGGAGCAGGAGAGGAGAAAGACCTGCATGCTGACTTCACTGAGCTGAGAGCAGGAATGGTGAACTGCCTGCATGGAGACCTGTGGAGAAGCCTGGAGCTGCTGCCTTCTGCTGGAGGAGAAGGAACCCAGGAGTTTGGAGTTCAGCCACAGGACAAGATAAGGACTGTGTGGCAAAGCAGGGGCACTGAATGTGTTTCCTTGTTGCATCCCACAGTTTGGGACCCAGGGGGAGGATGGACTTGTGACTGGTGGGTGGGGTGAAGTGCCATGGACCACAAGGACCCCACTTTGGTTTTGTTGCCTAGTTCCCTCTCTGGATTTGGAAGCAGGGGCTGGAGCAATGTTATGGGAAGGACACCGCCCCCCTCCCAAGAGTACTTTATGTGATAATGCTTTGTATTTTGTGAATTGATGTGAAAATGCAATGTACTTTGTTTAAGACCCAGTGGCCACTTTGGTAACTTTAGATGTACCTTGAAAATGTGACCTAAGAGATGTTTTAGTGCTAATTCAAATGTAAATTGTGTATGCTATGGGCAAGAAAGATCTTGGGGCCGAATGTAATGGAAATGCAAATTTAAAGATCTTCCCTGCCCCTAGCTTAAGTGCACCTGGAGCCTGTGGTGGGAGGCTTGTTTTTCAGGAAAGCCCACACCTTGATACTTTGTGATTGGGCAGTGGGTCCAGAAGGTTGTTACATTCTCTGAGCCAGGAGAAGGCTATATAAACCCTGAGGAGAGGCTTTGCTTTGGGGCTCACTTTGAGAAGTGTTGTGTGATTTGACCAGATGAGACTCTGGGAAGCCGTTGTTGAGAGCCCCCCGGCTTTGAAAACCCAGATGTTGATGCTTCCCTCTCTGGTAACTGTGATTTGGTATTGATATAATGGTAGGACAGTTTGGAAGCCTGTCTGTTTGATCTGAAGTTCTGTAACTCTGAAGTTCGGGTGCTGACCTTTTTCCCCTGAACTAGGTAATGTATGTTTGTTTGATTAAAGTAAGCTTGTTAACCCATTTTGAGTTGCTTTCCTTTACAAAAGCAGATCTAAGAACCTGTGTTGGCAGCCACCCTGGGGATATTGGGGTGCTTGCTGCTACACATACCCCCATCGACTTTTCCATTAGAGGAAGATGAATCTTTGTGTCCCAATGCCTGCACATCTTATCTCCCAATTATAAGCAAAAGAGTATTAATAATAGTATTTATATATATTTGAAACATTTAATGTTACGACCTCGAATTTCAGATCCATTTCCTTCCTCCCTTGTCACCCATTCCTTCTTGGGATATAAGTAATTCAGTATATGTTGTACATGTCTAGCTATGCAAAACATTATCATAGTAGATATATTGTACAAGGCTGCTTATAATTCCCTCCCACTCATCCCACCCCCCACCTGGTCCATTCCCTACATGATCCTGTCCCTCTTCTATAGTGGGTACTTCCAACCTCCCCTCACCCCAAGGATGCCCTCCCATCCATCATCCCTCCTCTCATCCCCCTTCCCCCTATCCTGCTGCAGGTTGAGATATCCCATTTAGTATGTATGTCATTTTCTCCCTGAACCAAATTCAATGTGAATGTGGTTTTGCCTTTTTAGCCTTCCTTATTCTCCCCCTCCTTTGCACCTACTTCCCCTACATGAGATGGTTTACCCTACCATGTCTCTCCCCATCTCCTCTTGCCACTTTCCTCTCTCACCTCATAATTCCATCCCTTGAGTACTCTCCCTTCCCAACAAAATCAACCTATGCCCTCTATCCATATATAACTGTAACCATATACACACACATTCACATATGTATTCGTATGACCACACCCCCTTCTTCCATTATTTTCATAGTGAGAAAGATATCATCAGTCACAGATATTGCTTTTCCATATAGGAATGTAAATAGTTCAACTTTGATAAGTTCCTTTTGATTTCTTTTCCCTGATTACCTTCTCAGGCATCTCTTCCTTCTTGTGTCTGGATGTCAAATTTTCTATTCAATTCTGGTTTTTTCCTCAAGAATGCTTGAAAGTCCTCTATTCCACTGAATGACCATATTTTCCCCTGAAACAAAATACTCAGTTTTGCTGGGTAGGTAACCCTTGGGTTCATTCCCAGGTCTTTTGCCCTCTGGAATATCATATTCCATGCCCTTCTATCCCTCAGTGTAGAAGCTGCCAGGTCCTGGGCTATTCTGATTGTGTTTCCACAATATTGAAATTGTTTCTTCCTGGCCGCTTGTAGTATTTTCTCCTTGATCTTGGGATTCTGGAACCTGGCTATAATATTTCTGGGAGTTTTCTTTTTGGGATCTTTTTCAGGAGGTGATCGGTGGATTCTTTCAACCTCTATTTTGCCCTCTGGATCTAAAACATCAGGGCAATTTTCCTTGAGAATTTCTTGAAGGGTGATTTCTAGGTTCTTTCTTTGATCATGGCTTTCAGGTAGTCCAATAATTTTTAAATTGTCTCTCCTGGATCTATTTTCCAGGTCAGTGGTTTTTCCCATGAGATATTTCACATTGCCTTCTAATCTTTCATTTGTTTGGATCTGCTTAACAGCATCTTGATTTCTCATAAAGTCACTAGCTTCCATTTGCTCCAGTCTAACTCTGAAGGAATGAATCTCCTCAGTGAACTTTTGAGATTCTTTTTCCATCTGGCAAATTCGACTTTTTAAGGCATTCTTCTCCTCAATGCCCTTTTGGGCCTCCTTTGCCATTTGAGCTAGTCTATTTTTTAAGGTGTTGTTTTCCTCAGTCAGGCTGTTGACCCTCATTTCATACTTTTCCTGCATCCTTCTCATTTCTCTTTCTAATTTTTCCTCCACTTCTCTTATTTGATTTTTAAAGTCCTTCTTAAGGTCCTCTATGGCCTGCAACCCACTCATGTTTTCCCCTGGGGCTTTTGGAGCAGGACTTCTGACCTCACAGTCCTTTTCCCGCTCTATGCCCCCAAAATAGGAGTCTAGGTTGCATTTTTCTGTTTCCTTTGCCTTGGCATGTTGCCACTTAATTGCTTGACTTTTGGGCTTGTTGCCACACTATGGCTTTAAGGCCAGCTAGAGGAATTTTCGTCCCGAACGTGTGGGGGGCAACTTCCGTTTCTGGCAAGCTGTAAACCCACCCACAACTTCCACCCTAGATCACAATCCAGATCCAGGGAGGTTAAAGCAAGAGCGATTACCCCCCAAGACTGATCGCTGGATCTCCCCACGATTTGTAGGCTGGGAGCCAGAAATGCCTCTGAAAACTACACAGTGGCCTGTCTCCTCAGCGGCTTCTAGCCCCCAGGGGAGGGAGCTGACGCATTCCCCAAATACAGGTCCCAAAGTCCATAGGACACTAACCTCTTACTTTGTCCTAGGCAAGTCTATGTTGATAATTCTGGCATCTCCACAGTTCCTGGTGTTCTGGGGTTCCTCCAGCCGGCTGCTGGCCCTGCCGCCCTGGGGCTAAAACCTCGGCTCACGTGGACCTGGGCTCGGCTCGGCTCCTGCGCTCTGCGCGCTGCCGGCTCCCAGACCACTGCGCTGGTCCTTCCTGCAGGGTGCTGGGCTGTCCTCAGCGGGAGGTTAGCTTCTCTGTGTCGTTCTGTGGGTGCTGGGGCTCCAGAAGATTTTCAGAGTCCTTTTTTACATAGTTTGTGGAGAATCTGGGGGCAGAGAGGCTTGGATGAGCTGTTTCTACTCCGCCATCTTGGCTCCGCCCCGAGCACCAACATTTTAGCTGCAACCTAAGTACCATATTTATAGACACCATAAGGCCAAGCTTATACATTGCCTGCTCTCAAACAAAGCACTACCATTTAATTCACCTTTAAAGCAATCTAACAACTTTGTTTTCTTTGTTCTTGTGGTAAATTTATGGCAAGGGAAGACACCAGTGCCACCTTGCAGTTTTGCAGTTATCATAAATGCAGCAGTCTTTTTGACTAGAGGAGACCTGACCTCATGGGGCTTAACTGCAAAGAAACAAGTCAGCCTTGATTTTTGAGTATAAAGAGACTGTCTTGGCTGTGATCAATTCACATTTTGAAAGTGCATCATACAAGAGATGGAAGTGAAGAAGGTAAGTGAAGATGAATACAAAAGAGGGGAAAGGCCTTGTAAAAATAACAGGCTAAAGTACAGTGTGAACTGAAGCTTGTGATAAATGTCTAAAAAAACAAAGGGACTTTTATTTCTCTCCAAAGATGTGCGCTTAAGAGGAAATCAGGGAAGATCTGGATAAGAGTTCTTGTCGTGGGTAGAAAGATAATGTAAGAGGGGATATAATGGTGTCTTGTTTTGCTCCCACAAAAGTTATTGGAAGATAACAAATAGCTGTGGGGAAGCTCGATTATCTTGTTTTACTAAAACCCTAGCCTTCCAGGAACGATGACAATGGGCTAGATGGAACTAGAAAGGTGGGGATATGGCTCACTGCTCTGACCTTAGAAAAGGTCAGGGCCCCTCAGATCTCAAGTATCTTCACTACCATGCCTATGTAATCTACCTATATAGAGGAAATGTAGGGAAATAAAGTGAGGAATTTGATTAACCCTAAGTGTTCCAGGAAGGACAGAACTGAATAACCTCACTCCTGCTTTTGCATCAGTGTGGGTGTGTCCCTGGGGAGTACCATGCCTGCTTCCTTGCCAGAAGCATAATAAACACCTTCTTCTGCTCTCTCTGTTTTTGAGTTCTTTCAGTGAGAAGGGGTTTGCCGTTTTAAAGGGGCATCCCACGTGGAGCTTCCTAAGTGTCCACAGGGAAGCAGCGGGAGCTTGTCCTGGCCTAACTCCCTGACCCTACCTGGAAAGTCCTGTGATCCCCACCAATGTGTTTCTCACAATTATAATGGATAGCAGAAAGAAGGCAGAACACTCAACTTCTATTTTCCTTCAGTTTTTCTTTTTTTTTCTTCTTCCCAATCCCATCCAACCCAACCCAGTAAACATTTATTAAGGGTCTACTATGTGCCAAACACTGTGCTAAGAGCTGGGGATACAACTGATAAAAAGAAAGACAGCCCCTGCCCTCAAGGAGCTTAAGATTTAATGGGAGGCAGTTTTTGGGATAGGAATGCACTATTTGACAAAAACTTCTGGGAAAACTGGAACATATTATGCCAGAAATTGGGCATAGACCAATATCTAACACCACACACCAAAACAAAATCTAAATGAGTACATGATCTAGGTATAAAGGCTGATACTGTAAGCAGTCTGGGAGAGCAAGGAATAGTTTACCTGATCTATGGAAAGAGGAAGATTTTATGATGTAGAAAGTGTGAAGGAAAGTTGCATAAAATGTCTGAAAAGATAAGTGGAGAGCAAATTATGGAAAGCCTTAAATGACAGGCTAAGGAATTTCTGTTTTATCCCAGAAGAGAAGGGAATAACCATTTACATAGTGAGGACTGTATATCCGGTTCTGTGCTAAGGGCTTTAAAAATATAACAACAAATATGATCTCATTTTGTTGTACCTGGCTTTCCCATCCCCAAACCTTAGTTCTCCCTCAAGGAAGTGAGCAGACTACCAGGTTTAGCTCTGCCCTTCTCAGAGGTGGGTGAGCTTCCAGGTCAGGGAGACTTGCTTGGCTTCAGCAGGAATTTTCGAGGTGTGTACTGACCAATCACTGTTTTGGGGCTCTGCAAGTTTCTCCTTATGTAATACCTAACCCTTGGCCATGTGGCGTCCCTTTAAAAGCTGAGGCTTTACCTAGGATCTCTGCTATAAGACCTGGGATGGTGGGATGGTACCTCCTTAGCCTGCCATGTGGCCTGATCAGCCAATATGGTGTATAATAAAGGGTCCAATTTTAAATTGTTACTTGGGTCTTGCTCGTATTTTCCAGGTACAACAATTTGATCTTCACAATAACCCTGTGAAATAGGTGCTGTTATTATTCTCATTTTACAGTTAAAGTAACTGAGGTAAATAGAGGTTGATTGATTTGTCCAGTAAGTATCTGAAGTGCTGTTTGAACTTGGGTCTTACTAAATCCAAGCCCAAGATGCTATCCAATATAAGACCAGTCACCTCTATTTTATATAACAATAAATAAGCAATAAGGAGACACTAAAATTTTTTCAAATTAGGGAGTTACATGGTCAGATGTGTTCCATAGGAATATTAGCTTGTCAGCTGTGTGGAGCATGAAGTCTTGTAATGGAAATGCAGATTTAAAGATCTTCCCTGCCCCTAGCTTAAGTGCACCTGGAGCTTGTGGTGGGAGGCTTGTTTTTCAGGAAAGCCCACACCTTGATACTTTGTGATTGGGCAGTGGGTCAAGGAGGTTGTTACATTCTCTGAGCCAAGAGAAGGCTATATAAGCCCTGAGGAGAGGCTTTGCTTTGGGGCTCACTTTGAGAAGTGTTGTGTGATTTGACCAGATGAGACTCTGGGAAGCCGTTGTTGAGAGCCCCCCGGCTTTGAAAACCCAGATGTTGATGCTTCCCTCTCTGGTAACTGTGATTTGGTATTGATATAATGGTTGGACAGTTTGGAAGCCTGTCTGTTTGATCTGTAAGTTCTGTAACTCTGAAGTTCGGGGTGCTGACCTTTTTCCCCCTGAACTAGGTAATGTATGTTTGTTTGATTAAAGTAAGCTTGTTGACCCATTTTGAGTTGCTTTCCTTTTGAGAAGCAGATCTGGGAACCTGTGTTGGCAGCTACCCTGGGGATATTGGGGTGCTTGCTGCTACAAGTCTGAGTTCCCTTTTAATTCTAAATCTTATTATTCTATGATTATATAAACAATCCTAAGAACTAGATAGTGTAAATGGGATCCCTCTCTTATAGAGGTAGGAAACTGAGTCTCAGAAGTTATGTGATTTAGATGAAGTCATAAAACTAGAATTTAGGAAGGGAAATACTTCTTTTTATTCTCATGGTAATTATTCTTAATTTGCAAATTTCATGAAAGCATTGACTAAACTTAGTTCCCCTGGTATAATATGTAGCATCAAGTTCTGTAAATTCCCTCCTCAGAGGATCTTAGATTGAGAACTGGAAGGGACCTCAGAGACCATCTAGCCTAACCCCCTCATTTTACAGATGAGGAAACTGAGGCTCTGGGAGATTAAGTGGCCTATCAAAGTCACATTAGTACTAAAGGTCAGAGATAGGACTTTAAATCCAGGTTCTTTCACTCTGCAGCCAATGCTTATTCCACTGTAATATGCTGCTTTCTTAATATATTCTTCTTTTTCTAAAAAATAATAATAAAGGGGAGCAGGATTGGCTTATCAAACTGAAGATACTGCTGTATTATGAAAATTCACACAGCTAAGCACTAGTTAAATGGAAATATTTCAAATGGAACCCTCATGGAAATATCCCTTTTTATGGTTCTGATGTGGTTTAAGGGGTCAGGGAGTCTAGGAACCCCAATAACCAGAGTCCCTGGAAAGCAGTCTGGAATGAATTCACGGACTCAAGCATTCTCTAAGTCAATGTGCCAAAGATTTATTGTTATGCTCTACAGCGGGCAAAAGTTCTTAGGGAACCTGCAACCTTAGAGGAGTACAGTTAAAATTTATATAGGATAATCTATAGTAGATCCTGTGCCAAATATGCTAACCAGTGAGTCAGGGTGGGATTAGGGAGGAGTTAAGGAGTGGTCAGTTCTTAAAGGAACATGCACTTTTAATATCTACTACCCAGGCATATTGCCCAGGATTCACTGGGAAATAGCCCTAGGGGGAACTGCATGGAGGTGTGGTTTTAGGCTTGAAACCTCACTAAGTTAGCTAGCCATAAGGGCTGATCAAGCTGCCACCCATCAATATCATGTTTGACAAGATGGATGTTGGGAGTTTAGTATATCCTAAGCCTAAAGCATACATAAGGAGGGATTCAGGATGTATATAATGGGCTAGGAAGTTACTTATAGATAATATAGTGAAGGATTCATAGGTGCAGCTTGTTACTGTACCAAGGGGAGACAAGCATTTGACTGGGGCTTGATCTTGAATGACTGCTAGGCAGAGTACTGGCAAAGGGAGAAGTGGGCAGAGGTAATGCTCTGAGGCTAGGGAGATTTGAGGCTAGGGAGAAATGTGATTTTGGAACTGGATGTGATTTTTCAAACTGGGGTTCAAGCACAGGCACCCAAGCACCCCATCAATTCTAGCAGATTTTTGTCTACCTCTTACTAGGTTTTTAGTCCTCTGCCCTCCTCCCTGTTATTCTTCCTCCCCGTTATTCTTCGTCCCCCCGCCCCACTCTAATGGTACCTTCATTTTATGTTTTAATTGGACCATCATTGAGATGTTCTCTTCATTATAGAAATGTGTTTGCTTGGGAAGTGAGACCATGAATGTGTTACCTGTTTTGTCAGGTCTCTGAGTTCATAGACATTAAGTAAATCTGTTAGGAACACACATAGAAAATTGAATTGTTTACCACATGTCAAAACCCAAGCAGAGAAATTGGCTTTCCTATTGAAGAGTAATTAACTAAAAGCACTACAGGTCCTTCGGCTCCTTAGCAGAAGAAAAAAGGACCCAGTAATCGTTCACAGAGTGTGCTAAAAAGGCAACAACTGGTGCCTAGAACAGTAATTGCTGCATGTATTAGGTGCTTAGTCAATGTTTGGATTAAGGAAGTAAAGCAGACCTCATTTAAAATCTGGCATTTTCCTGTCTAGGAGAATAGAAAAATGGTGGTTGATGATCATTTTGGGGCTGCTAGTGCCTCCTTGCTATCACTTTGCTTTTCCCTTCTTCTCTTAGTAGAAGTAATGTGTCCAGTGTAGTTACCAGGTGATATTGATTCTATGTCTATTACTTCCCCCCATCTCTGCACAGACACAGTTACCACTTTAGTTCAGGTCTTTATCACCTCTGTCTGAATTACTTGTTTCCAGTGTTTTCCCTTTCTGTCCTCTACATATATGGTAGGCAGGATCATCTTTCTAAGGCCCAGGTCTATGTGACTCCTTTGCTCAAAAAGCAAAAGCCTCCAGCTGCTCACCATTGTCCCTAGGATTAAATTAAAATTCTTTAGCTATAAATTTACCAAATTGACCTCCATCTAGCTACCCCTGACTTCAATCTTTACAAAATCTATACCCAGCCAGGTTTAACCACTAGATGTTCCCCAAATATTCCAGCCTAGCATAGATTTCCTCAAGTTGTTGCCTACATCTGTACACTTTTCTTTCCTATCTTAGGCACTCAGAAAACTTATCTTCCATCAAGGTCTAACTCATGTTATCTCCTCCCCCTCATTCCCCTTTAATTATTAGTCTTTTCTTTCCCTCATCAGTTTTCCTTGCCCTGTATTATTCATGTATATGCTTCTTCTCTCAGTAGAGTGTAAATTCCTTAAAAGTCAGCATTGTTTTGTTTAAATTTACTAACACCCAGTACAGTGCCTTGAACATAGGGAAAGGAACTGGATTTGTGATGTTATTAGTATAGGGAACTCCCAAATGAGAAAACCCTTCCACCAGTGCAGAACAACACTTTCACTATCAACAAGCAATAGATCTCTCTCTCTTTACAGCACATAGTAAATGCTTGTTAGATTGCTGAAATATCGAACCTTAACTATTATAACTGAGTGTAGTGAAAGAGCTAGAGTATATAGCTGACAATTACTGCATATTCTTGGGCAAATATTTTGACCTCTCTCAGTGAGACTCAATTTCTTCATCTACAAAATGGGAAGATTGAATTAGGGGAATCATTACAGTCTCTTTCATTTCTAGTATTTTCAGTGTGCTAAGATTTTTCCATTTATTTCAAAGGAATTACAAAATTCTCATAGTAAAAGTAAGTTTAATTTTTCAAGGTGAGGATAACATTTCACAATAATAGAGAATATTGGATTTGGAGTCAGAGGGTTTCAGTTTGAGTTTTAGTCCTCTACTTATTTCCTTGTGTGAGAAAGTCATTTGACTTCTTAGCTTCAGTTTCCTCATTTGCAAGGTGAAGAAACTTATGATCTCTAAGATTTCCAGTTTATGGTCCCATAAATAATAAATATAGCTTACAGAAGCTCGGGGTATCATATAATCACGTAAATATTAAACAGCTATCAATTTGTTTTTTAACTTTGACAATCATTTATCTAATGAGGAGAGGAAAAGATTGTGATTCATAAGGTATTCCATTGCTTCCATTACTTCAAGTAGCTCTTTGTATAATCGTGGGCAAATGGCAAGAATGATATTTGCTCCCTGCATATACAATAATGATATGGTCAGGGATATGCGATCAACTTCATAGATATATGCATTTCTTTTTTTTTTTAAACAAATACTTTATTAACTTCTGTTTTACATCATTCATTTCCGCCAGATTTTGAGTTACAGTCATTTTCCCCCCATTATTCCCCTACCCAACCTCCCAGAATAGTAGTCCCACAAGATATCACTTCCTCCAATCTGCTCTCTCCCATACCTTCTCCCATACCCCCATCGACTTTTCCATTAGAGGAAGATGAATCTTTGTGTCCCAATGCCTGCATATCTTATCTCCCAATTATAGGCAAAAGAGTATTAATAATAGTATTTATATACATATTTGAAACATTTAATGTTACGATCTTGAATTTCAGATCCATTTCCTTCCTCCCTTGTCACCCATTCCTTCTTGGTATATAAGTAATTCAGTATATGTTGTACATGTCTAGCTATGCAAAACATTATCATGGTAGATATATTGTACAAGGCTGCTTATAATTCCTCCCACTCATCCCACTCCCCACCTGGTCCATTCCCTACATGATCCTGTCCCTCTTCTATAGTGGGTACTTCCAACCTCCCCTCACCCCAATGATGCCCTCCCATCCATCATACCTCCTCTCATCCCCCTTCCCCCTATCCTGCTGCAGGTTGAGATATCCCATTTAGTATGTATGTCATTTTCTCCCTGAACCAAATTCAATGTGAATGTGGTTTTGACTTTTTAGCCTTCCTTATTCTCCCCCTCCTTTGCATCCACTTCCCCTACATGAGATAGTTTACCCTACCATGTCTCTCCCCATCTCCTCTTGCCACTTTCTTCTCTCACCTCATAATTTCATCCCTTGAGTACTCTCCCTTCCCAACAAAATCAACCTATGCCCTCTATCCATATATAACTGTAACCATATATACACACATTCACATATGTATTCGTATGACCACACCCCCTTCTTCCATTATTTTCATAGTGAGAAAGATATCATCAGACACAGATATTGCTTTTCCATATAGGAATGTAAATAGTTCAACTTTGATAAGTTCCTTTTGATTTCTTTTCCCTGATTACCTTCTCAGGCATCTCTTGCTTCTTGTGTCTGGATGTCAAATTTTCTATTCAATCCTGGTTTTTTCCTCAAGAATGCTTGAAAGTCCTCTATTCCACTGAATGACCATATTTTCCCCTGAAACAAAATACTCAGTTTTGCTGGGTAGGTGACCCTTGGGTTCATTCCCAGTTCTTTTGCCCTCTGGAATATCATATTCCATGCCCTTTGATCCCTCAGTGCAGAAGCTGCCAGGTCCTGGGCTATTCTGATTGTGTTTCCACAATATTGAAATTGTTTCTTCCTGGCTGCTTGTAGTATTTTCTCCTTGATCTGAGGATTCTGGAACCTGGCTATAATATTTCTGGGAGTTTTCTTTTTGGGATCTTTTTCAGGAGGTGATCGGTGGATTCTTTCAATCTCTGTTTTGCCCTCTGGATCTAAAACATCAGGGCAGTTTTCCTTGAGAATTTCTTGAAGGGTGATTTCTAGGTTCTTTCCTTGATCATGGCTTTCAGGTAGTCCAATAATTTTTAAATTGTCTCTCCTGATCTATTCTCCAGGTCAGTGGTTTTTCCCATGAGATATTTCACATTGCCTTCTAATCTTTCGTTTGTTTGGATCTGCTTAACAGCATCTTGATTTCTCATAAAGTCACTAGCTTCCATTTGCTCCAGTCTAACTTTGAATGAATGAATCTCCTCAGTGAACTTTTGAGATTCTTTTTCCATCTGGCAAATTCGACTCTTTAAGGCATTCTTCTCCTCATTGCCCTTTTGGGCCTCCTTTGCCATTTGAGCTAGTCTATTTTTTAAGGTGTTGTTTTCCTCAGTCAGGCTGTTGACCCTTATTTCATACTTTTCCTGCATCCTTCTCATTTCTCTTTCTAGTTTTTCCTCCACTTCTCTTATTTGATTTTTAAAGTCCTTCTTAAGGTCCTCTATGGCCTGCAACCCACTCATGTTTTCCCCTGGGGCTTTTGGAGCAGGACTTCTGACCTCACAGTCCTTTTCCTGCTCTATGCCCCAAAATAGGAGTCTAGGGTTGCATTTTTCTGTTTCCTTTGCCTTGGCATGTTGCCACTTAATTGCTTGACTTTGGGCTTGTTGCCACACTATGGCTTTAAGGCCAGATAGAGGAATTTTCGTCCCGAACGTGTGGGGGGCAACTTCCGTTTCTGGCAAGCTGTAAACCCACCCACGACTTCCACTCTAGATCACAATCCAGATCCAGGGAGGTTAAAGCAAGAGCGATTACCCCCAAGACTGATCGCTGGATCTCCCCACGATTTGTAGGCTGGGAGCCGGAAATGCCTCTGAAAACTACACAGTGGCGTGTCTCCTCAGCAGCTTCTAGCCCCCAGGGGAGGGAGCTGACGCATTCCCCAAATACAGGTCCCAAAGTCCATAGGACACTAACCCCTTACTTTGTCCTAGGCAAGTCTATGTTGATAATTCTGGCGTCTCCACAGTTCCTGGTGTTCTGGGGTTCCTCCAGCCGGCTGCTGGCCCTGCCGCCCTGGGGCTAAAACCTCGGCTCACGGGGACCTGGGCTCGGCTCGGCTCCTGCGCTCTGCGCGCTGCCGGCTCCCAGACCACTGCGCGGGTCCTTCCTGCAGGGTGCTGGGCTGTCCTCAGCGGGAGGTTAGCTTCTCTGTGTCGTTCTGTGGGTGCTGGGGCTCCAGAAGATTTTCAGAGTCCTTTTTTACATAGTTTGTGGAGAATCTGGGGGCAGAGAGGCTTGGATGAGCTGTTTCTACTCCGCCATCTTGGCTCCGCCCCCGATATATGCATTTCTTATGTAGGTATAATGCCAATGCAATATTCACAATGCAGAACAGAACCTTAAAGCTATTTGCAGCAGCAGTTATTATATTAAAGCTGCTTGTGCTTGGCTTTACAGTATACCACCTCAACTCTCTTCTGAGGTGGTTCTACTTGATAAGGCTTGAGAACATTTGGATGTGAGGGGTTTAGGAATGAAGTAGGGCAGGGAACAAGTGTAGTGAGTTATTTGAATGGAAAGAGAAAGGGTAAATGGCTAAGGTCTGAATGGCACACACTAGCCCCTATTAAGAATCCCAAATCACACCCTCTGGACCCTTGGTTTTACCCTGGAGAATTGAGTTAGGACTGGAGTGAACTCAAGATATTCACAACCATCTTCAGGAATAAGAGGAATGCAAGTCTTTCATGGATATGAACCTACTCCTTTGGTTCAGATTTATACTTTAGATGGGGACCGATGGATGGGTGTCTGATTTACTCTAGATCAGGGATTCTTAAACTGTTTTATGTTATACATCCCCTTAGCATTGTGGTGAAGTCTGTGGAACCCTTCCCAGAATAATGTTTTTGAATGTATAAAATAGAATATCTAGGGTTACAAAGAAAACCAATTATATTAAAATACAGTTTTACTAAAAAGTTCACAGATGCCTGGTTAAAAACTCCTGTACTATTCTAGACAACTCTTTGGAGTATCTTATTAGTCACATATGGTGAAAATAGGTAGGAAAGTAGGACCATTGAAGTAAATTTGAGCCTAAAATAGTCAAAAAGGGTCCTGAGGGCTTGTAATACCTTCCCATGCCTCTGCCAGACCGATCACACTTGATTTCTGATATCTCTAAAAGTGTCAGCAAGGAATAGAAATGATGAGAAGGCTCAATGGGAATGATGGACCATGACAATCCAGTCTAGGTAATTTGTAACTATATTTGGCATTCACTGGTGCTTCCTGGGGTTCCAGAAAAATGATTTAGTATCACAGTGACCTGTTTCAGTACTAGTATCATTTGTCCTTCTACATGCCATTTGTCCTAAGAGTTAGGACATAAAATGCAACATATTTAACTTGGAGATGGGACCTTTGATAAAGGGAATTTTGAACAATTAATGCACATAAATCATTTCATTTCACACCTCTGTGAGGTTCCCATTATTGGCAAATGAGCTAGAGTAGTTAGTCAACCAGTTTCAGAGCTGGGAACTGCATCCTGGGGTCTTGCTTCCCACTCTGTTGGAAGCATTAGATTCAGGCTCAGCATTTTGAGCTTTTTTGACTCTGCAGGTGGGGACAATGTCATTCATTTTGTCCTTAGACTAACTGTAGGATTTGCAGAATGCCAGCATCTTGTCTAGGATGATTTCAGACAGGCTGCTAGATTGATATAACCTATTAAATAGAAGCTGTTTCAAATGATTTGGAAATTACACATAGTTTGAGGCACAGTTAGAGAAATGCATTTCAAAAGGCCCATTCATCATCTGAGTAGGAAAGTCACAGTGCAGTGTGGCTTGGGTATCAGCAGTTGAACTTGAATCCTTTAATTTGTCTGTTATCATGGTCCTCAGTACAATGCACACCGGGAGTGATGTATTTGTTTCTTCTCTGTACAGCTGTGACAGGTTCTTGCAGCAATCTTAGCATGAAGTGATTCCAAAATGATGTTTACGATGGAAGCTGTCAGTTCACTTCTTCACCACCTGTAGAGTGACAGAACTTGGACATGTCTACTTCCTGCTGGTACATGGCTTTCAACAACATTACAATTGTAAATAAAGGTAAGCCTGATGCAAATTCTGAATTCTGTTGCCTCATTCCAGGCATTCTCCCTTCAAACCTTCAGCTTGAACATAGGAATTTTATTTTATTTTTTAGGTTTTTATATTTACAGTTGACTCCAGGCTTTGACTCTTACTATTGGGGAAATCTTGAGCAAGTCTTTTTACTTTTCTGAGCCTTAAATTTCCTCATCTGTACAATGGAGGAAGTAATTATTTGTACTACATCTACTTCACATGTTTGTTGTGAGGAAAGAATTCTGTAGACTTTAAAGGACTCTGGTATCATTATTATGTAATAATACATGGAAGCTGGTCACTTGATAATGAAATTTTTTTAGCTCTGGCAATCTATAAAATGAAGAAAAATTTAAAAAAGGTTCTCATGTTAGTCCTTATTAGTCCTGTATGTTTCCCATTTGTATCTGCAGTGACAATGGGAAAGGGGATAGAGGGTATTAAGAATCACACAGTGTTCAGATTGCCAGCAAACTTCAATTTAACTTGGAACTCTAAATATGAGATCCTAATCCAAGTGGATGTGTTGCTGGAGAAACTGAATCATATAAATTTTGATATTCTTGAAATAAACAAAACCAGAAGAAAGAAAGAAGTTCTAGCTAAATGAAAGGATGGTTCATGGATACTCCTTAGAGAAGCAAAGAAAGGAATTAGCAGAGTGTGTTGTATCATAGATCCAGCAGACACAAGAAATATTGTTTCATAGGACAAATGATCATAATGTATTGAAATACTAATGATAAATACCTATAAAAAAGACCTTCATGAGCATAATTGCAACTTAAGCACCAACATCTGTTCCTGAGAGTGAAGTGGTAGGGAATTCTATGAAGAGCTTGGTAAAACCCTTCAAATTGAACTAATATACCCTGCTAATTGATACCTTCTGTGAGAAGTCTGGAAATGGTAAGGATGGAGAGAAATATATGGGAAAGAGCATTTCCAGAAAAGAAAAAGAGGCCAAAGATTTATTGATTATCCAGTAACTTCATGCCTCTATTTAATGAACACTTCTTAAAAACAATTGGACGTGATGTGCACCAAATAAAGAATAAAATTGACTACATTTTTATATGCGAGAAATGGCTTATTAAATATGTAGGCCATATCTACAATTAATCAGAGTTAAGAATAAATAAGAAAAATAGTAATGAGAAAAAATATAGGGTACGAGTAAGAAGATTTAACTCTGAATTATTTTAATAAGCTATTGAAAATTTAAAAAAAGGGGAAATGGGCAACAGAAATGATGCTAACATTGACCATAACAATTTATCCATTAGCTAAATCAATATAAATTAGTTGCTCCAGGGAGAACAAAAGAGCCCATAAAACACATTAATTAGCAAATATTTAACTTACTTGCCCAATGGAGAAAGATGGCTTCCAGAGACAACACAGGGTTAGAATATAGACTTATGTATCCCATGAAGTTGGATGATGGACAGTTGCAAACATTTTTCTCATAAAGCATTTTCTTATAAAGTAGAGAGAAGCAGTAGGGAGTAAAACAAGTTTAAACAAAACAAGATAACTAATTAAACAATATTATTCCATGAGTATTTATGGGTGAACATGAAAATAGAACATATAAACATAGAACATATAAACATGTAATAGAACATATAAACATATAATAGAACATATAAACAGAAAAAAGAATGGAAAAGATTTGCAAAAGTTGTTTTAACAAATTATTTTCTCAACCAAGAATAATGGAACTATCGAATTTAGACCCCAAAATCTCAGTCTCTGAGGTGCTTTCAAAGGAATTAGAACTAGTACTACAGAGAACAAGGACAAAAAGAGCAGCTTGGCTGGATCAAATATATGGAGACGAGATCCATACCAGAGGAAGTGAAGTTGGGAGGGCACAAAGTGATAGATTTATAAAGTATCTAAAGGGGAGAAAATTGATAAAGTTGTGTAAAAGTCTCAGATATTATTGATACCAAAAAAAGGTTAACTGAGGAAACTTCAGTAATAATTAAAAACATGCTTACTTTTCCATCTATAGAAAATTTTTGTAAAGGTGATCTTTGCACAAATGAAATCATCCTTAATGAGGGTTTTAGTACAGAACGAGGAGGCTTTCACAAATGATATTCAACAATAGATCACCTCTTTACTATTTCACAAATGACTGACAGTTAAAAAGATAAGACACCATTATTTTTATTGTTTGTTGATTCTGAAAACAAACATTTGATTCAGTAGAACAAAACAACCTGACAGGCACTTTTACAGCCTTGTGTCTCAAGTTCATATTTCAAGATTATCCAAGAATCCTTAGAAGATATAACAACAAAAATAACGTTGTCCATTATCTTCTGAATAAGCATCAAGTTGGGCATAAAAAGGGTAACATGTTTGCCAGATGTATTCAATAGAGTGATGAAGGAGACTTAGGGCACCATTTAGATTAAGGAGGTATTTTCTGTGGATATTAAGGCTTTTACATACTCTTGGTGGAGTCTAGAGTATACTTGCCAAAAAGACTATTTTATGGAGAATTTACACAGGGAATACATTCACATGGTGGTCAGGAGAAGCAATACAAGGACACTCTCAAGGTCTCTCTTAACTTTGGAATTGATTACATGACATGGGAGACACTGGAACAGGACCACTCAGCATGGCATGCCCACATCAGAGAAGGTGCTGTCCTCTAAGAGCAAAGCAGAATTGAAACAGCTCAAAGGAAATACAGGATGCACAAATTTAGAGAAACCACCCCAAATATTCATATGGATTGTTTGTGCCCAACCTGTGATAGCACATTCTGAGCTCAAATTGGTCTGATCAGCCATAGTTGGACACACTGAAATTTGACTCTAGTGTAGTGTTGTCATTCTGGTCCCCTTCAAGAATGAAGGACAGCAGCCAACCAATATATGAAACAGATAGCACAGATGCACAGAAAATTGACTCTAGAGTTGGAAAAGAATAGAGCAAGTGGGATTGTTTGAGAGAATTTTTTAATTGACTCTAAGCTTTCCCAAATAGCAAAGGCTCATATTTTTAAAAAATTCAAACATTTAACTTGAATTGCTATGTGACAGTGAGGCCTGGGACACTATTGCCTCTCAAGAAATAATGATAAGCATCACACAGAAGACAGTGGAAAGGTTTATCATAGATAGGAGCAGGTTCCAACATATAATCATGGAGGAACTTAAAAGAAGTACAGGAGAAAAAGATGTCATCAAAGATAGAGAAGATAGGTTGAATACATATTCTTCACTTGTATCCATGTGATGTCAAGAGAAAATGTAAACCCAAGCAAGGTGGGTGGGATTTTTGTTATTTTCTTTTGGGAGTTCAGTTTCCCAGGCTCAGGCTAAATTGATAACATTTGAAGGATTAATCTCCTTTGAACCCTCATAATTCATAGCTGTGTTGAGTCATGCAGGTTTTGTGCCTTCTGGCCTTGAGCCAGTTAGGGTCCAGTCTATATTCTGGGAGGCTGACATTTTGCTTTGGGGATTTGCTTATGAGAAGGACCTTTTGATTCCCTGGATGGGACTCTGAGTAGCTATTTGTTAAGAGCCTCTTGACTACTCAGAGGTTTGTGCTCTCTCAATCTGGTGATGTATATAGGTGGTTATATTACTTTATTCAGACAGTAGGAGCCTTGTCTGTTGAATCTTTCTGCTAATTTCTCTGATTGTGTTTTCTACTTATCTTTAATCAAAGTAAGATTGTTGATGTCTTTAAAAGTTGTCTTTCCTTTAGCAAAGCAGATCAAAGAACCTGTGCCAGAAGGTCATCCTGGATGTGCTAGGGTGCTTGCTAATACAGAAAGCAAGGAAGGCTTCTAACTCACTGAGTGGATACCCTATGGTGAACTTTTGGGTGGGCATGAACGAAAGTTCCAAGATAAGCTATGCTCTTCATTGTTGGAGAGAATTCCTGAATCAAGAAAAGCACAGATATATTTGAATACTGGCAATAACAATCTATTTTCTTGTGGTATCCTGGCATTTTATACATTACCTCAATTTAGCAGTAAGCAATTGCAGATAATCATATATGTATGTATTGTTTGTTATATATGTGGCAGTTAGGTGGCACAGTGGATAGAGTGCCAGTCCTGGCATCAGGAAGATATCTTCTTGAGTTCAAATATGGACTCAGACACTGTGTGACTTTTGGCAAGTTACTTAACTGTATTTCCCTCAGTTTCCTCATCTGTAAAATGAGCTAGAGAAGGAAATGGCAAATCACTCTAGCATCTTTGCCACGAAAACTCCCAATGGGATCCCAAAGAGTAGGACACGACTGAAAAAATGACTGAAAAACAACAATTGTTATATATGTATTTATGCATATATGTATATAGGTAGCTATAGATGTATTGTTGGCTCTAACATAGACAAAATATTTCCAATGACATAGTAACATATGGGTGCAGGTTTGAGCGAAAAGGCCAATTGTAGAAGCAACTGTACTTTTACTTCTCATGGACTGCCTAAATTGAATCAAATTTTCTTATCAACCTCTTTTCAAGTACTACACATAGAGTTATTCTGTCCAATAGTTGGTGTTTCATCATCCAGCATTGCCCAATTATTCTCACTCTAACACAAGAAAATCCCTTAGAAGCCACGGCTAGTCATTCAATTAGATATTTGACAGGTATCCTGGGATTAATTTTTCAGAGGATGCTTGCTGCTAACTTGGTTGCATGGAATCTTAATGTGTGCAGGATGCTACATTTTGAACATTAGAATCATTTTGCTATAATCCAAAGATCAATATTATTCTTTTATAACCTCTTTTGTTCAGAAAAAAAAAGATTGCTGCACATTCCTTTAGGAGTTGAAATTTTAAAACACGACTACAACTACCTGTAATTTCCAAAGCATTTCACATGGCTTCTGCCTGATGGACTGTGATAGTATAGTAATATGTATGAAGTGATCTTAGGAAGACTGCTGACATTATCAAAACACTTCAGTTGTTCAAACATAGAAGGAATGGATTTATAAGTTTGATATTTGGGTGATAGGTGCTACATAAAATGAAGATATGGTAGAATGTGACATAAAGTAAATGTTGCAAATAGAAGAAAAGTAGAAATTGTCATAAATTAAGAGATTCACTAGGATATTTCTCATCAGACTACTATCAACAACAATAAAAGTGATAAATACTGAGTAATGTGTCTAGTGACATTCTTTGTTCTAGGGAAACAGAAATTTTCTCAAAAGTTATATGATAATCCTGTATCAAAGCCAGAAAACATTTCTAAACATGATAAATAACTAAAAAAATTGAAAAAAAATGCAAAACTTCCTTTCCTTAAGACAGGTGCTGCCTTGTCATAACTTCTAAAGGAGTTTCCTCATGGTGTTTAGGGTTAGTGTTATAGACTTAAGTAATTAGTCTAAAATATGTATCCTTAATTTTTTCTACCTACTCTTCACTTCATTCCCCACCCACTTAAAGGAATCAATAAATTAGCAACATAAACAATTTGATGGGCAGAAAAGCACGATGATGTAGGTAAGATGTTTCACTGTTCAGGTAATTTACCTTACTAGCTTAAGCATCCTTGGAAAATATGAAACTTTATTTAGAATTTCCTTTTAAAGTTCTTATTTTTATTGTGTTTTTTTGTCCCTTATATCATATTTTTTTTCCTTAAATATATCCCCTCTTCTGCTTGCCAGTAATCCATCCCTACTCTCTCAATCACTATTTCATTGGCAGGATGGCTCCCCAGAGTTCTACTAGTTATTATGTCTTCTCTCAATATTCTAGGGTTAGCCCTGAGCAGTCTGGGGGTATTTTTGTTTGTTTGTTTTGTGGTTCATGATCCCCTACTGGTATGCTTCTCTTCTTGAATACTGGTTGATAATCAGTGTCATCCAGATTACTTAACTTTTAGAAATGGATCTTTATTACCCATTGGTACAAACCTTGTCCCCATTCCCCTGAGTTTATGACATATTCTTCTACAAGTACATACACAATCCAGGGAAAAGTGGGGTCAAATTTTGAGCATATATAGCAAAGAGGGTAACTTGGATTCTCATTATTGGAAGTTTTTTTTTCCTTTGTAAAGAATGTATGAAATTCCCTTTAGCTTTACTCTGAACTTTCTGTTTGGTTTCTTGTAGACCCTTAAATCTTCCTTCCATCTTCTTCTCCTCTAGTTTTTCCTTAGTTCTCAATGCATACACTGCTGCCAGCCTCTGTTCTTCTATGTACCAACTGGTGTTAATTAAAAGTCCAAACCTCTGGTCCTTCAAAATTCTTCATAAGGTTTGCCTCTAGTTAAGGTATTGGGAAGAAGGGGCTGAAACACTTTGTTCTCCCTCCCAAGTAATTTATTCTCAGGTGCTTGATTTTTAAAGGCTTTCACCACTAAGATCTCAGATATTCAAATTCCCAACTCCACCCTAACTTCCTATGGTTTTTTGTTTGTTTTTAACAAGTCTCACAGAGCATGATAAAGTCCCTCAAGCAATCTAAATAGAGTTCCTTTTGCATCTAATTGAAATACCTAGCTTGAAAAGAGATGACTGGACCTTCTTTATACCTCTTATTGATTAAACAGAAATACAGTTTCATCTGCCAAAGGTTTCAGAGTATAATAGCATTTTGTCAGTTAAGAGGTATATGGTGATTTCCTTGTGTGGCTTAAGCAACCCATATTCTTTTTTTTAAAATTAATTAATTTTTAGTTTTCAGCATTCAGTTCCATAAGATTTTGAGTTTTAAATTTTCTCCCTCTCTCTCCTCTCTTCCTTCCCCAAGACAGTGTGCAATCTGATATAGGTTCTACATATACATTCATATCAAACATATTTTCATATTAGTTATGTTTTAAAGAAGAATTAGAACCAATGGGAGGAATCATGAGAAAGAAGAAACAAACAAAAGAAAAGAGTGAGAGAGCAAATAGTATGCTTCAATCAGCATTCAGAACTATGGTTCTTTTTCTGGATGTGGATACCATTTTCCGTCATGAGTCTTTTGGAGGTGTCTTAGATCCTTGTATTGCTGAGAAGAGCTAAATCTATCAAAGTTAGTCATTGCACAATGTAAGCAACCCCTGTTCTTATACAAAGATAAAAAAGAAAAGAAAAAACCAATTAGCATGTAAATCACATCTAGGTAATATTATACACCTATAGTTGTTAACTTCTGAAATAAACAGGAGATGCATTTTCTCAGCTTTTGTCTGGGAGCAATCTTGATCATTATTATTACATATTTAGACTCTTTTCTTATACATTGTTGTAGTCATTGTGCAAATAATTTTCTTGGTCTTGCTTAATTAAATTAATTTTTCCCATGCTTTTCTGAATCTATTCTGGTCATGGTTCAGTAGTATTCCATTATAATATTTCACAATTTATTTAATCATTCTTAACTTCCTATAAAGGTACCTACTTTATTTCTGATTCTTTGCCTATGCCAAAAAAGAAGTTGCTGTGCATATTTTGGTATATGTGGGACCTGGCTTTCTGTCTTTTACCTCTTTGAGATATATGCTTTGCAGCAGGAAATCTGTCTCAAGAAGTATGGACGTTGAAGTCACGTTTTAAAGCATAAATTTAAATCTCTTACAATTTTTGGAGAGATTCATAGCTTCATCAACAGCAAATTATTCTTTCCACAATACTTCCAGCATTGAATATTTAAATTTTTATCTTTTCCAATTTGCTGGGTGTAAGGCAAAATTTCAGAGTTGTCTTAATTTGCCTTTCTCTTATTCTTTTGATTTGGAACTGTCTTTAACATGGTTGCTATTAATTTGAAATTCTTTTCAGAATTGTCTATTTTTCTTCTTTGACCATTAGAATGTGACTCAATCTGAAATAAAATTGAATCATTAAATGGGAAACTGAATTTGCTAGAATATTTTTGGAAAGGAGTGTTCTGGTTAATATATTTTCTGCTTAAGGGGGCATTAATATAATCATAGAATTTCAGAAGTGAGAAGGGGACCTGTTCTGGGTTCAAAGGAATAAATTTTGGAAGCTGGAGAAGTGATCACTCTCTCCTACACTTTTTGTAGAAAATGCTCCATAAATGGCTGGTTATAAAGTAACTTTGTCATGATTCCAGAAATAAAAATAAGTCCTCCATACAAAACTACATACCTTAATAAGATTCATGACAGGATATACATATAGCTGACCAGGTTAAAAAATGAAAGTAAGAGATCGGCGGAGCCAAGATGGCGGAAAGGAAGCAGTAACCTCGCTGAGCTCCTCTGTCACTAAGTCCAAAAGGGTAAATCTGAGCGGATTCCGGAGTGACGGAGCCCAGTGGAAGACAGAGTGTGGCAGAATCCAGCACAGGAGGTTGCCCAGAGTGCCCGCACAGGTCGAGCGCAGAGCGCGTGGGGTCTGCACAGCTCAGACCTAAGAGCAGGCAAGCAGACTACACCAGAGAGAGAAAAAGCCCCAGCCTGCAGACTTACCAAGGACGAATCGCAGTCATCTCGAAGAGGGAACGGATCATTGGAGCCAGGTAGGAGAGTCGGGCCCCCAGTGGAGAGAGTGGCTTCTCAGGCTGCATTCAGCCCCCAGCCTGGAAATTTAGAAACTGCCTGCCTGTATGATACAGGGGCTGGAATGGCAAAGTAAATTCTAGCTGCTCCGATCCTCCCATCCCTCCTTCATGAAGCAGAAAACCCAAAGATAAGTCTCCCACCCAGACTGAAACCCCAAGTTAATGGAAATAGCCTCAGGCTTGAGAATCTCCAAGAAAGGGTGTAACTGAGACAGCCAGGAATCTGAAGAGAGGGAGGGGACCCAACTAGCCCCACCTCACCTCACCAACAAAAGCCTACTTATAGCCCAGGGGTATAGAGGCAGAAATCTGAAGTGGTCAGACTCAACCCCACCTACACATCTACATTCCTCACTGACTTCCCTGACTTAGCCATAAACTAGCCACCCAGAGGTATTCAAAGTCAAGGATCAGGCCCCAAACTCATAGCCTGAGACACTAAGAAACAGGAAGTCACAATGGGAAGGAAGGAAGCTGAAAAGGAGAAGGGGAAGGCAAGAAAGTCTATTCGAGCATACTATGCAGGGCAAGAACAACAAAACACACAGGACAATATAGACTCTCTGCCCACACCAGAGACCACAGAAGGAAACATGATCTGGTCTCAAGCCCAAATAGCATTCCTGGAGGAGCTTAAGAAAAATTTTAAAGACCAAATCAGGGAGGCAATGACCAACTTGGAAAAAGAAAATACCTCCCTAAAAAAGGAACTTCAAAAACTTATTGAAGACCATAATTCACTAAAAATTAGATACAACCAAACTGAAACTCAGAACTCTATGATGCAGCAGGAGTCAATCGAAAAAAACAAGATGATCGAAAAATTGCAAGAAAATGTAAAATATCTCACTGGAAAAATAACTGACCTAGAGAACAGATCCAGGAGAGACAACCTAAGAATTATTGGTCTACCAGAAAGCCATGATGAGAAAAGCAGTCTAGACAACATCCTCCAAGAGATTGTCAAAGAAAACTGTCCTGAGGTCCTGGAATCAGAAGATAAAATAGCTATTGATAGAATTCACCGAACTCCTCCTGAAAGAGATCCCAAACTGAAAACTCCAAGAAATATAGTAGCCAAATTCCAGAATTATAAGATTAAAGAAAAAATTCTACAAGCAGCCAAAAAGAAACAATTCAAATATCGAGGAACTACAGTTAGGATCACACAGGACCTAGCAGCTTCTACATTAAAAGAGCGGAGGGACTGGAATTTGATATTTCGTAGGGCAAGAGAGCTAGGACTACAACCAAGGATTAACTACCCGGCAAAACTGAGCATAATCTTTCAGGCAAGGAGATGGACGTTTAATGAAGTAAGGGACTTCCAGACTTTCCTAATGAAAAAGCCAGAGCTCAATGGAAAATTTGATCTCCAATTACAAGACTCCAGAAGAACATAAAAAGGTAAACAAGGGTAACATAGACTCACACATGCAGAAGTGCACATACCCACACCCACAAACACAAGCTCATTACCTGGGATGCAACAAGAGCAAAATGTTCACATCCCTATATGTGGAGCTGATAACTGTCAATATTTGAAATCTCTATGATTATCATGACCTGCAAAAGGGTTATATTTAGAGGGTGTGGGTATGAATGCACTAACATGGAGTCTAAAAAAAAAAAAGACTATTAAGGGGATCAATGGTACTGTAATGGGAAAAAGGAAAGGATGAGCTAGGAAAAGGTAAAATATGCCATCTGAAGAGGCATCAAAACACACTCTAGAAGAAGGGAAAGTAAGAGGGAGAGGAACATCATTTAAACACTATTCTCACTGGTTCTGGTTCAAAGAAGGATCAAATTAATCAGTGAAGTTTAATAATCTAACGTGAATAGACACATAAATTCATTAAATAGAGGAATTGGAGGGAGGGAGAGGAGCATTGTTTGAAATTTACTCTCATTGGTTTGGAATCAAACGGGGAGTAATTTACTCTGATAAGTATAAAAATTTGTTGTGTCCTATAGATAGTGGGAGGGTAAGGGGGGGGTGAAAAGGAGGAGAATAAAGGGAGGGATTATAAGGGAGGGAAATAGTAGTAAGGGGAGAGGGTAGGTTAAGAAGGGGGGTCACTGGGTGGGAACACTGAGGGAGGGGGTGGTCAAAAGGGAAAACTTCAAGGAGGGGAAGGGAGAAGGAAGAAACAAAAACATAAACAGGGGAGGGAATAGGATGGAAGGGAAGAGACAGATAGTCATCATTACTGTGAATGTGAATGGGATGAACTCTCCCATAAAACAGAGGCGGATAGCAGAATGGATTAAAAACCATAATCCTACAATATGCTGTCTTCAAGAAACACATTTGAAACAAAGGGATACCCACAGGGTAAAGGTAAAAGGTTGGAGTAAAATTTATTATGCCTCAGCTAAAGTAAAAAAAGCAGGGGTAGCAATACTTATCTCAGATAAAGCAAAAGCAAAAATAGATCTAATTAAAAGAGATAAGGAAGGAAACTATATCCTACTAAAAGGCACCATTGAGAATGAAGCAATATCACTACTTAATATATATGCACCAAGTGGTATAGCATCCAAATTCCTAGAGGAGAAGTTAAAGGAATTAGAGGAAGAAATAGATAGCAAAACTATACTAGTGGGGGACCTTAATCTCCCCCTCTCTGAACTCGATAAATCTAACCTCAAAATAAACAAGAAAGAAGTTAAGGAGGTGAATAGAATCTTAGAGAGACTAGATATGATGGATCTCTGGAGAAAACTGAATGGGGATAAAAAGGAATTTACTTTCTTCTCAGCAGTGCATGGTACATACTCAAAAATAGACCATGTACTAGGGCATAAAAACCTCACAATCCAGTGCAGAAAGGCAGAAATAGTAAGCGCATCATTCTCAGATCATGATGCAATAAAAATTATATGCAATAAAGGGCCATGGAAAGATAGACTAAAAACTAATTGGAAACTAAACAATTTAATCCTAAAAAATTGGTGGGTCAAAGAAGAAATTATAGAAACAATCAATAATTTCATTCAAGAGAATGATAATAATGAAACAACATACCAAAATTTGTGGGATGCACTAAAGGCAGTTCTCAGGGGAAGTTTTATATCCCTGAGTGCATACTTAATTAAAGCAGAGAGAAGGGAGGTCAGTGAATTGGACATGCAATTGAAAAAGCTAGAAAAAGAACAAATTGAAAATCCCCAATTTAGTACTAAATTAGAAATACTGAAAACCAAAGGTGAGATTAATAAAATTGAAATTAAGAAAACCATTGAATTAATAAATAAAACCAAGAGCTGGTTTTATGAAAAAATCAACAAAATTGATAGACCCTTAGTCAATATGATAAAAAAAAAGAAAGAAGAAAACCAAATTATGAGTATCAAAAATAAAAAGGGTGAATCTACCTCCAATGAAGAGGAAATCAAAAAAATAATGAGGAATTATTTTTCCCAATTGTATGCACATAAATATGACAATCTTAGTGAAATGGATGAATATTTACAAAATCACAAATTGCCCAGATTAACTGAAGAGGAAGTGAATTACCTAAATAACCCCATCTCAGAAAAAGAAATCAAACAAGCCATCAATGAACTCCCTAGGAAAAAATCTCCAGGGCCAGATGGGTTCACTAGTGAATTCTATCAAACATTTAAAGAACAATTGATTCCAATACTCTACAAACTATTTGGGAAAATTAGTGAAGAAGGAGTCC